>SJYC01052946.1:0-14612 GCA_006408675.1 Madoqua kirkii | reverse complement strand
AAATGCTTTCAGTTTTTCACCACTGAGGATAATGTTTGCTGTGGGTTTGTCATATATGGCCTTTATTATGTTGATGTATGTTCCTTCTATGTCTACTTTCTGGAGAGGTTTTATCATAAATGGGTGTTGAATTTTCTCAAAGGCCTTTTCTGCATCTGTTGAAATGATCATATGGTTTTTATCTTTCCATTTGTTAATATGGTATACCACACTGATTAATTTGAGAATACTGAAGAATGCTTGCATCCCTGGAATAAAGCCCACATGATCACAATTTGTGATCTTCTAATAATGCTGTTGGATTCTGTTTGCTAGAATTTTGTTGAGGATTTTTGGATCTATGTTTATCAGTAATATTGGCCTGTAGTTTTTTTTTTTTTTTTGTGGTATCTTTGATTTTGGTATCAGGGTGATGATGCCCTCATAGAATGAGCTTAGGAGCTTTCCTTCCTCTGCAATTTTCTGGAAGAGTTTGAGTAGGATAGGTGCTATCTCTTCTCTAAATTTTTGCTAGAATTCACCTCTGAAGCTATCTGGTCCTGTACTTTGATTTGTTGGAAGACTTTTGATTATAGTTGATTTCTATGCTTGTGATTGGTTTGTTCAAATTTTCTATTTCTTCCTGGTTCAGTATTGGAAGGTTATATTTTTATAAGAATTTGTCCATTTCTACCAAGTTGTCCATTTTATTGGCATATAGTTGCTCACAGTAGTCTCATGTGATCATTTGTATTTCTGTGCTTTGTTGTAATTTCTCCATTTTCATTTCTTTAAAAAAATTGATTTAGTTTTTAATTGAAGAATAATTACTTTACAGAATTTTATTGTTTTCTGTCAAACCTCAACACGAGTCAACCATAAGTATACATATATCCTCTCCCTTTTGAAACTCCATCCCATCTCCCTCTCCATCCCACCCCTCTAGGTTAATACAGAGCCCCTGTTTGAGTTTTCTGAGTCATATAGCAAATTCCCATTGTCTATCTATTTTACATATGGTAATGTAAGTTTCCATGTTACCCTTTCTATACATCTCACCCTTTCCTCCCCTCTCCTCATGTCTGTAAGTCCATTTTCTATGTCTGTTTCTCCACTACTGCCATGTAAATAAATTCTTCAGTATCATTTTCCCAGATTCTGTATACGTGCATTATAATATAATATTTATTTTTCTCTTATCTGACTTACCTCACTCTGTATAACAGGTTCTAGGTTCATCCATTTCATTATACTGACTCAGATCGTTCCTCTTTACGGCTGAGTAATATTGCATTGTGTATATGTACTACAACTTCTTTATCCATTCATCTGTCGATGGACCTCTAGGTTGCTTCCATGTTCTAGGTATTTTAAATAGTGCTGCAATGAACAATGGGATACATGTGTCTTCTCCCCCATTTTCATTTCTAATTTTATTGATTTGAGTCTTCTCCCTTTCTTTCTTGATGAGTCTGGTTAGTGGTTTGTCTATTTTATCTTCTTAATGAACCAGCTTTCAGCTGTGTTAATTGTTGCTATAGTCTACTTCATTTCATTGTCATTTATTTCTGCTCTGATTTTTCCAATTTATTTCCTTCTACTACTTTTTTTTTTTTTTTGTTCTTTTTCTAGTTGCTTAGGTATATGTAGGTTGTTTGATGTTTCTCTTGCTTCTTGAGGTAGGCTTGTATTGCTATGAACGTCCCTCTTGGCACTGTTTTACTGAATCCCATAGGTTTTGGTTTGTTGTGTTTTCAATATCACTTGTTTCTGTGCATATTTTTATTTCCTTTTTAATTTCTTCAGTGATCTGTTGGTTATTCAGAAGCATGCTGTTTAGCCTCCATGTGCTTGTGTTTTTTCATAGCTTTTTTCCAGTTATTGATATCTAATCTTACAGCATTATGATCAGGAAAGGTGATTGAAGTGATTTCAATTTTTAAAAAATTTACCAAGACTAGATTTCTGGCCCAAGATATGATCTATCCTGGAGAATGTTCCATGTGCACTTGAGAAAAAGGTAAAGTCTATTGTTTTGGGGTGGAATGCTCTGTACATATCAATTAGGTCTAACTGGTCCAATGTATCATTTAAAGCTGTGTCTTCTTATTAATTTTCTATCTGGACGATCTGTTCATTGGTGTGAGTGGGTATTAAGTGCCCCACTATTATTGTGTTACTGTCAATTTCCCCTTTAATAGTCATTAGGATTTGCCTTATCTATTGAAATACTCCAATGCTGGGTGCATGTATATTTATAATTGTTATATCTTCTTGGATTGATCCCCTGATCATTATGTAGTGTCCATCTTTGTCTCTTGTAATGGTCTTCATTTTAAAGTGTGTTTTGTCTGATATGAGTGTTGTTTCTCCTGCTTTCTTTTGGTCTCCGTTTCAATGAACAAGTGTCTTTTAATTTCATGGCTGCAATCACTGTCCTTAGTGATTCTGGAGCCCAAGAAAATAAAGTCTGTTATTTTTCCATTTTCTCCCTATCTTAAGGTATTGATTTTCTTTAATTAACAGTAATCCTTTGATGGTCTAACTACCTAGTCTTTGTTGCAAAACTCCTATATATCCTGACTCCTTCCTTTGCCTCTTCAGAACAGTCTCTCAGAGTGATCTGAGATGCTGTGTCCTGGTCTTGGAGTCCTCAGGATGTCTGCTGAATAAACATAATTTTCAACTTTTAGGCTGTGCAATATTTTAGTCAACAGACCTATAGCACTTAGCAGTTTGAACTGCCACATTTTAAGTCTCAAGAATCACACATAGAGACTGGCTACCATATTGGACAGCACAGATCCAGAGCTATCTGCTTAAAATTCAGTGGCATCACATGTTACATCTGTGATTTAAAACCTTTAATAATGTTCAGTTTCCTCTTCTATAAAATAAGAGTAATAGAATTCTTCATCAACTTGACATGAAGATTAAAGAAATTCTGTAGTAAAGCACTCATCACGCCATCTGCCCCCCCAAATGTCATTAATTTCTAAATAAATAAAGATATTCTATAGCTGTATTTTGCTTTTCCAATCCAGTATAAGATTATAGCAGTACTCAGCATTAAATATATAGTTGATTTACAATATATTTCAGGTGTACAATACAGTGATTCAAAATTTTTATAGATTATACTCTGTAGTTGCTATAAAATGTTGGCTATATGCTCTGGGCTGTGCACTGTGTCTTTGTACCTTGTTTGTATTATCCAGAGTAGTGTGTACCTCAACAGATGCTAGATTTTGTAGTCATTTTTGTATTAATAAAGAATAGCTAATGACAACTGAATGTGTTGTGAGGGAGGTCAGAAATATTTTCTTACAAGCTGAGGAAACCAAGTTTTGATGACAGGTTAATCTTTAATCAGAGAACATGGAACCCTCACCCCATCTTTAAACTGATGTTGAAAACCGTAAGCCAATTTGCAATAAACTAAAAAGATCACTATCTCCAATGGAAATTTTTTCATTGTTTAGAGTACAGCTCCTGAGTTTTAGGTCTAGCAGTCCAGTGTTTCATTGCCTTTGAGCTACTTTACAACTCTGAAAATTGCACGTAACGGATAGCAGTGCAAAATAATTCTTGTTCTTAGACATGTAAATAAATTCTGTTTGGTGGAGGTTCAATTGACTCTTTCCCTTTCCTCCTGGGGTGGGGGTGAGGAGTCACTTTTTTATATCAATTTGTAAATTCTTTTCTACATTTCTTCACTAAAGGAACGTTTACTCCATATAAATTTGTATTTGTTTGACTTTTCCTTGAACCAGTTGTAACATATACCTAATTTCCTCATTAATAATTAGCTAAATAAAATATTTAACATGTGATCATTTTGTATCTTCATGAGAATCTTGGTTATACCCCTTTCAGATAATTATTCTTTAACATAGTAATATAACATTATATTATAAAATTTATAAGCTAATATAAATGAGCTCAATAAAAATTCCCTAAACTTTAAAGAATTAGGATTCCCTATTTTCTCTTCCTGATTTTGGTTGTGATCATATATGGTTAAAATCTTTCTGTGAAAGGTCCTGAGCTTTGCCTTTGAAAACATCATAGAACAAAGGGACATAGATAAATGATTATGAAATGAATTAGTATTCCAGCAGAAGTATGTACAAGTTGGTGGAAGTCTTTAGTTGGTGGAAGTGATGGGTGGAGGTGTTCAGTAGATGTTTTACTTGAGGAGGAAATCTTTGAACTAGTGTGGGGAGCCAAAAAGGAAATCTGGATAAAAAAAGGATAGTGAGGTCATTTGGGGCAGGTGCTGTAATATTTATATTTTTCTCTCTCCCTGGTTTTATACTGAAATTGTTTAATTAAGAAAATGCCTCTGTAAGATTCTTTTGCTTTTATGGCCTAAATGCATAAATCTGGCAAGTGCATACAATCTTTTACAGCAATTCAAAACTATTAGGCCTGCTCCCACTGACTTGCATCAGAATGAATAAATATAGTCCGGTCAAGTGGAAACCTGTTATGCTGCCTTTCTCTGGTTTTTAAAGTAATCAAAGGCGAGCTCTTGAAGCTTGAGTGTCTCACCTGTGCTGCTTGATGGTACATTTATTTTGTTTATCCTGCTTTTGGGAAATTCAGAAGTAGCTTGACATTTGCATTGCTAATAAATTGCTTCCAAATTGCACTGGTAGTTCATTTAGTTTAGATCAGCGATTTGTGTTTGAAAAGGGTTGTCTGTTCATTGTTGTTATGACTACATGTCTTTCAAGAGTCATGTTTTCGTATGGAAAACAGAGAATGTTTTCCACCACCCTGTTCTATAAGATTTGAGAGATTAGTCATTGTCGTCACTGACCTACCACATACCTTAGAAAAGAATTCAGGCCAAAGGAAAACTGAGAGAACAGGTCCTCAGATGGTTAGACACTTCTGGGGGGATTTTTATGTACCCCAAAGTTTTGCATCTTCGCATACGTAGCAGAGCACTGCTGTTATTAAATGAGACATCTGACCCTGTGACTAGTGGTAACATTTCAGTGAGATCTTGACTATATAACATCTAGTGGTTTCCCCCCTATCTCTTCAGTTTTTCAGAGCTACCTGAGAGGCTCTCTCAGGCTATAGGCCCCAGGAAGACTCATCCCACAGCTCTTACATGGCATGCTTCTTTTCATGTTGACACATGTAAGGGGTGTGTGTGTGTGTGTGTGTGTGTGTGTGTGTGTGTGTCTGTGGTTAGTTGCTCAGTCATGTCCAACTCTCTGTGACCCCATGGTCTGTAACCTGCCAGACTTCTTTGTCTATGGAATTCTCCAGGCAAGGATAATGGAGTGGGTCGCCATTTCCTTCTCCAATACATATTAGGGTTAAGGTTAGGTGTGTGTATATACACACACACACACACACACATATATATATACTCAGAATTATCATCACTGGGCCCAGAAAAGGAAGGCTATATATATATATATATGTGTGTGTATATATATATATCCTTTATATATGACAGATCTTAGTATCCACCTTTACAATTTTCTTCATGCTAAGCTTTTATGCTACCAAATCTAAAGAACATCTCATCATCATCTAACTGATTAACCGAAGAAGAAATCCAAGACATTATTTTAATCTATGTGGTCTCTTCTTCCTTATTCAATCAATCACCAGATTCACAACTTGACGTTTGATTCCAAGTTTGCTCTGAATTAGCCTTCTTTATCCCCAAGATCTGTGATCAGTTCATCCCTTTGTTGCAGGAAGGTGGACCACTTCTAGAGTCTGAGACCATGCCCTTATCTAACACTCGGAAATGAACTGTCCGAGGAGACACGTATCATGACAAAGCAGGAAGCTGTCAGGAAGGGTGCCCGGGTAGAGGGCAGGAAGGTAGGCACCCAGGAGGACGGCACTGTCACATGTTCCTGGGCCTTGGTTTCGTAGTAATTGGGTTAGTTTTCAGGTTCTCTCTGGATGCAGGGTCCTTCTTGGTGGCACATCAATCCCTCAGCCAAGATGGCTTTCAGCAAGAAGAATTCTGTGGATTTGATAGGGAGTAGTCTATCAAATTCTACTAGTCTACTAAGACTGTAGTCTCCTTTCTCTTTTTGATCTTTCTCAGATTCTTCAGGTTGGTCGTAGCTTATTGGCTCCTTGTTCCTTCCCAGGACCTCCTGTTTAAGATAACTTATGCAAGCAGTTACTATTGGGCCTGGCAAGGGTGGGTGGTTTCAGTTGGTTTACCTAACAACTCCACCCTGAGAGACTTCATACACAAGATACTTCTGTTTCTTTCTTCTGAAACTGTTAATACTCCCTGGTGACAGTGGGCAGAGTCCTGTCTAGTGGAGTAGTAGTCTCTTTCTTTTCGATCTAAATTGAGATGTTCTGTGCCTGAAATTGACATTCACTCTTGTAGGAAAATTTAGCCTGAATTGTTGGACCCTGTCAGAGATGAACCTTGTAAGTAGTTGAAACAGACAGGAATCAAAAATGAGGCCTAGCAGAATGATCATCACTGGGCCCAGAAAAGCAAGGCAAAATTTGGTGTGAGGGTTTCAGGGTGTATGACTATCTTCTAATTGGTTGGTGGGCAGCTCTAGAAATAGGGTGGTGTTCCAGGAATCTGGAACTCAGCCAGAAGTTACCATCCTTGAGAGATGGGGACCTCAACTTTGCAGAAGAACTGAAACAAATGGTTATGCACACTCCTTGAGGAGGAGCCAGGACCCTGCCCGAAGGCTGTACTACCATTTGATTTCTCTTTCTCTATTCCTGTATCCCATCCCTTCCCTGATTAATAACTCTTTGAATTCGACCTGTGGAACTCAGGGAAGGTCAACGAGGCTGAATGAAGCTTATATTCTATAAGCAAGAAACAAGTGACCCAGAAGGGATTTGTATTTTGGACCCCCCAAGTGTACTGCACAGTTCCAGTTCGAGGAATGGGATGGTGATGGCTGTTATCATTTCCTGCTAAAATAGGCCACAGTCCAGCCTCAGTTAGGAAACTTGATATTGAACTGGAAATATTTTTGAGTCCCAAGCCCTGGATCTGAATCTTATATAATTAAAACCTCAACCTATTGGTTTTTCATTTTGGTGTAAGAGAGGTACCAAATAGAGATAGTTGGAGGAGTGACAATTGGAATTTTAACAGGCTAAAAAAGTCTTTCATTTCTTTTCAGGAAAATAAGCCTAAAATTCAGTCCAGACTGGGCACACTGGGAAGGCCTGTAGCCAGGTAGCCAACTGTCTAGTTTTATCTAGCTAGGTTTTAACTTTTAATGTGATATTAACACATAGATAACAGGTGCTATCATTCATTTTGTTAATGTATGATCTAAAACAATTCCATCATCTAAAAATGACATAGTTACAAAAAGAAACTTTTAAAAAGTAAGGTTGCCATTACCAGCTGCCAGCAGACACTGTTTTGAAAATGGCTGGTGTTACATTGAGAGAGTTAACTTAGGCAGGATGATAAAGAGTCCAAGCCTAAAGCCCCTTTAAGGAGGAGGTGAACCTTCTCTCTTTTTCACATTCTTTTGCCTCAGACATGTAGGCCCCATAAGGCAGCCGTATCTCTTGCTCAAGGACATGACTTTTTCGACCTCAGAATGTATGTTATGGGAGAAAGTCTGGGTAAAACTTCCACAGCTTTGAGCTCTGGGTTAATCTCTGGGTTAATCTGTACCTTTTGGCTAATCTCGTGCTGATGTCATTCCAGGATGTATGTTATGGGAAAGGGTTTGGGCAAAATTTTTACAGCCTTGAGGTTTGTTGTTGTTGTTGTTGTTGTTTTTTCTATTCTCAACAGCTGGCAGAAAAGTATATTATGCCCTGCTTAAAACAAGCAAGGGGGGCAATCCTTCTACCCACTTCTGATGTCTATGTCAGAAGCTTCTTTCTGTCACTAGCACTTTAACAGAATTTCTATACAAAGCTCTGAATGACTGAGACTATCTTTGGTCCTGGAGTTAAATCTTCTCCTTCAGAGACCACAAAACCTGTGGAACACCATACGCTTTCATCTGTCATCTTGGGGGCCCCTCCGAGATCCCAAGACAAGGTGTAAGCTCTCAGTATAAATCTGACACAGCTCAGAAAACTCAAGTTCTTAGCCATACAAGGACTTTACCCATAGTATCACCTGTTATTTCCTTGAATGTCTGAACCATAGCTACTCCATTTTGACTTTTAATTGTAATTTCTAATTAATAGCCAAATCAGACATCATTGTTAATGATCTTAGTGTGTCTCTAGGTATGAGAAGATGCAAAATTTGGGCTCACAATATCTTCTCCTGAAAATATGTAACTGTCTGAAGGCCTGGGCTGCTAGTTTTTCCCAGAACACAGAGTAGTGACTCTTTCCTGACCTCCACCCTGAACTCCCTGCAGGGGGGTATTGAGGATAAGCAGCTGCACAGCTCATGATTGAATCTTTATGGAGGCAGATGGAAAGTGCCCACTTCCATCAGTCGAGCCCCCTTCATGGTAGTAAATTTGACTATTATTTGGGGGGCATTTCATGACCATTTTGTCCCATGGTGCTAGGAATGCTCATTCCCAAGCCAGGTGAAAAAATTTCCAATACACTAGTCAGTATGTGATCATTGGACTAGGCCCCATTAACCGTTGCCAGAAAGTCTCTGGACCACCTGTCTTACTAGTCTCTTATGGTCAAGAAGAATATTCACTCTTGCTGCTTCTTCCTATATCTGCTGCTGCTACTGCTACTAAGTCGCTTCAGTCGTGTCTGACTGTGTGATCCCATGGACGGCAGCCTACCAGGCCCCTGCATCCATGGGATTTTCCAGGCACGAGTATTGAAGTGGGTTGCCATTGCCTTCTTCCTATATCTAGAGTTACATTATTAGCATCATTGAGCTTACATGGAACTATATATCATCATTTATCAGAGGATTAATCACACATTTGGCAATGTAAGAAAAACCAATTCTGTAAAACAGGTGAAATACAAACAACATAGCTAGCAGTATTAGAAAAGTAATAAGTAAGCGTTAAGCCAAGAACTTCCATTAGAGATGGTCCAATATGTCCCATGTCATCTGACTTAGTCTATTCTGCATCAGTTCTTACCTGTAAGGAAATATTGTATTAGTACTGTCCATAATCACCCAGCCCAGTTTCCCAGTGTTACTAGACTGTTTATCCTTCAGTTCAGTTCAGTTCAGTCGCTCAGTCGTGTCTGACTCTTTGCGACCCCATGAATTGCAGCACGCCAGGCCTCCCTGTCCATCACCAACTCCCGGAGTTCACTCAAACTCATGTCCATCGAGTCAGTGATGCCATCCAGCCATCTCATCCTCGGTCATCCCCTTCCCCTCCTGCTCCCAATCCCTCCCAGCATCAAGGTCTTTCCCAGTGAGTCAACTCTTCACATGAGGTGCCCAAAGTACTGGAGTTTCAGCTTCAGCATCAGTCCTTCCAAAGAATCTCATCCTCGGTCATCCCCTTCCCCTCCTGCTCCCAATCCCTCCCAGCATCAAGGTGTTTTCCAGTGAGTCAACTCTTCACATGAGGTGCCCAAAGTACTGGAGTTTCAGCTTCAGCATCAGTCCTTCCAAAGAAATCCCAAGACTGATCTCCTTTAGAATGGACTGTTTGGATCTCCTTGCAGTCCAAGGAACTCTCAAGAGTCTTCTCCAACACCACAGTTCAAAAGTATCAGTTCTTCAGCACTCAGCTTTCTTTATGGTCCAACTCTCACATCCATACATGACCACTGGAAAAACCACAGCCTTGACTATATAGACCCTTGTCGGCAAAGTAATGTCTCTGCTTTTTAATATGCTATCTATATTTGTTATAACTTTCCTTCCAAGGAGCAAGTGTATTTAATTTCATGGCTGCAATGACCATCGACAGTGATTTTGGAGCCCAAGAAAATGGTATCTGTAACAGTTTCCACTTTCCCCTCATCTATTTGCTATAAAGTAATGGGATTTCTTTGGAAGGAATGATGCTAAAGCTGAAACTCCAGTACTTTGGCCACCTCATGCGAAGAGTTGACTCATTGGAAAAGACTCTGATGCTGGGAAGGATTGGGGGCAGGAGGAGAAGGGGACGACAGAGAATGAGATGGCTGGATGGCATCACGGACTCGATGGACGTGAGTCTGAGTGAACTCCAGAAGTTGGTGATGGACAGGGAGGCCTGGCGTGCTACAATTCATGGGGTCGCAAAGAGTCAGACACGACTGAGCAGCTGAACTGAACTGAACTGAACATAATGGGACAGAATTCCAGGATCTTAGTGTTTTGAATGTTGCATTTTAAGTCAGATTTTTCACTTCTCTTTCACCTTCATCAAGAGGCTCTTTTGTTCCTCTATGCTTTCTGCCATTAGTGTGGCATTTGCATATCCGAGGTTGTTGATATTTCTCCTGGCAATCTTGATTCCAGCTTGTGCTTCATCCAGCCCATCATTTTCATGATGTACAAGTTAAATAAGCAGGGTGAGAGTATACAGCCTTGACGTACTCCTTTCCCAATTTTGAGCCAGTCTGTTGTTCCATGTTCACAGTTGCTTCTTGGCCTGTATACAAGTTTCTCAGGAGGCAAGTAAGGTGGTTTGGTATTTCCATCTCTTTAAGATTTTTCCACAGTTTGCTGTGATCCACACAAAGGCTTTAGTGTAGTCAATGAAGCAGAAGTAGATGTTTTCCAGGAATTGACTTGCTTTTTCGATGATCCAAGTTGTTGGCAATTTGGAGACTGTTTCCTCAGCCATTTGTAAATCCAGCTTGTACATCTGGAAGTTCTCAGTTCGTCTACTTTTGAAATCTAGTTTGAAGGATTCTGAGCATTACTTTGCCAGCGAAATGAGTACAATTGTGTGGTAGTTTGGACATTCTTTGGTATTACCTTTCTTTGAGATTGAAATGAAAAGTGACCTTCTTCAGTCATGGGCCACTGCTGAGTTTTCCAATTTGCTGGCATATTGAGTGCAGTACTTCAACATTATCTTTTAGGATTTGAAATAGTTCCGCTGAAATTCCATCACCTTCACTAACATTGTTTGTAATAATGCTCGCTAAGGCCCCCTTGACTTCATACTCCAGGATGTCTAGTTCTAGATGAATGACCATGCCTTCATGGTTAGTTGGGTCATTAAGACCTTTTTTGTACAGTTCTTCTATATATTCTTGCCACTGCTCCTTAATCTCTTCTGCTTCTGTTATATCCTTGCTGTTTTTGTCCTTTATTGATTTTATCTCTGCATGAAATGTTCCTTGGTATCTCTAATATTCTTGAGGAGATCTCTAGTCCTTCCTATTCTATTGTTTTCCTCTATTTCTTTGCACTGTTCACTTAAGGAGGTTTCCTTATTTCTCCTTGCTTTTCTTCGGAACTCTGCATTCAAATGGGTCTATCTTTTTCTTTCTCCTTTGCCTTTCACTTCTCTTCTTTTCTCAGGACCTTATATAGGAGCACATAAATATATAAACAAATTTTGACAGGCATACAGAGAGACATTGACAATAATGTAATAAAAATAAGAAACTATATAATCCCACTTATATCGATGGACAGATTATCCAGAGAGAAAATCAATAAGAAAATAGGGGTGAAACATTACACCAGATGTACTTAAGAGATATCTATAGGAAATCCATCCAAAAATAAGAGAATACATATTCTTTATAAGGGTACATGAAATATTCTTCAGGATAAATCACATGCTATGTTCCAAAACAAATCTCAATTAATAAGAAGACAAAAATTATACTAAGCTTTTTTTTTCTTGACAACATTTTTGTTCAGTCACTAAGCTTTGTCTGACTCTTTTGGACCCCATGAACTGCAGCACACCAGGTCTCCCTGTCTTTCACTGTCTCTCTGAGTTTGCTCCAGCCGTCTCATCCTCTGTCACCCACTCCTCCTCTTGCTCTCAATCTTTCCCAGCATCAGAGTCTTTCCCAATAGTCAGCTCTTCACATCAGGTGGCCAAAGTATTGGAGCTTCTGCTTCAGCACCAGTTCTTCCAATGAATATTCAGAGTTGTTTGCCTTTTGGATTGACAGGTTTGATCTTACAGTCCAAGGGATTCTCACGTATCTTCAGTTCAGCTCAGTTCAGTCACTCAGTCGTGTCCAACTCTTTGTGACCCCATGAACCACAGCACTCCAGGTTCCTGTCCATCACCAACTCCCAGAGTTTATCCAAACCCATGTCCATCGAGTCAGTGATAGCATCCAACCATCTCATCCTCTGTTGTCCCCTTCTCCTCCCACCTTCAATCTTTTCCAGCATCAGGGTCTTTTCAAATGAGTCAGTTCTTCGCATCAAGTGGCCAAAGTACTGGAGCTTCAACAAAGTACTTTCAGCTTCAACATCAGTCCTACCAATGAGCACCCAGGACTGATCTCCTTTAGGATTGTATCTTCTCAGCACCACAATTTGAAATCATCAGTTGTTCTGCATGCAGCCTTCTTTATGGTTCAACTCTCACATCTGTACCTGACTACTGGAAAGACCATAGCTTTGACTATACGGACCTTTGTCAGAAGTAATGGCTCTGACTTTTTATATGCTGTCTAGGTTTGTCATAGCTTTTCTTCCAAAGAGCAACTGTCTTTTAATTTCGTGTCTGCAGTCATGATACACAATGATTTTGGAGTCTAAGAATAGGAAATCTGACAATGTTCCACTTTGCCCCCCATCTATTTGCCATGAAGTGATAGGACTGGAAGCCATGATCTTTTTTTTTCTGAATATTGAATTTTAAGCCAATATTTTACTTTCCTCTTTCAGCTTCATCAAGAGGCTCTTTGTTTCATCTTCACTTTCTGCCAGGGAAGTGGTGTCATCTATATATCATTATGAAACTAGAAATAAATCATAGGATGAAATATGGTAACAGATAAGCAAATGGAGACTATATAACATGTTATTCAAAATCAGTGGATTAATAAAGAAATCAGAGAGAAAGTCAAAATATACCTTGAGAAAAATTGAAAAAAATTTTACAACTTTCAGGAATCTGCATGCTCAGTTGCTCAGATGAGGCTGATTCTTTGTGACTCCAAGGACTGTGGCCTGCCAGCTCCACTGTCCATGGAATTCTCCAGGCAAGAATACTGGAACGAGTTGACATTTCTTCCTCCAAGATCTATGAGTGGCAGCAAAAGCAGTTATAAGTTGTAAGTTTGCAGTGGCCTACCTCAAGGAACAATAAAAAATGAAAACAAAAAGCTAACCTACCTTCTAAAGGAATTATAAAAAGAGGAATAAACAAAATTCAACATCAGCAGAAAGAAGGGAATAATGAAAGTTAGGGAGGAAACCAATCAGAGATCAAATAAAAATAGAAAATGTGAAAATCTTCAAGAGCTGTTTTTTTTTTTTAAAGTAAAGGTAAATTATTAACAGTTAAGCCAGCCTTATTAAGAAATGACCAAAATAAATAATGAAATAGGAGAAATTATAACTGATAAAATAGAGTTGAACAATCACAAGATAACACTGTAAATAGTTATATGCCAACATATTAGACAAGCTAGAAGAAATGGATAAATTTCTATAAGCATTAAACTTTCTAAGGCTGAATCAAGATGAAAGAGATAATTGGAAAGACATCACTAGCAGTGAAAGTGAATCTGTAATAATAATAAAAAATTTTTTGCAGCAAATAAAAGTTCAAGACAGTATAGCTTAATGGGACAATTCAGCCAAACATAAAATGAAGAGCTAATACTTATGCTTTTGAAAATATTCTGAAGAAGAATGAACACCCTCAAATTCATTTTACATGGCCACCATTACACTGAGGCAAAAACAAAAGACATTACAAAAATTATTAAAATTATAGGCCAATATATCTCATAATGCTTTTGAAAGCCCACTTGACTTCACACTCCAGGATGTCTGGCTCTAGGTGAGTGATCACACCATCTTGGTTATCTGGATCATTGAATCATTTTTTGTGGAGTTCTTCTGTGTATTCTTGCCACCTCTTCTTAATATCTTCTGCTTCTGTTCGGCCCATACCATTTCTGTCCTTTATTGTCCCCATCTTTGCATGAAATGTTCCCTTGGTATCTCTAATTTTCTTGAAGAGATCTCTAGTCTTTCCCGTTATACTGTTTTCCTCTGTGTCTTTGCATTGATCATAGGGGAAGGCTTTCTTTCCTCTCTTCGCTATTCTCTGGAACTCTGAATTCAGATGGGTATATCTTTTCTTTCCTCCTTTGCCTTTAGCTTTTCTGCTTTTCTCAGCTATTTTTCAGGCCT
The DNA here is from genome assembly GCA_006408675.1 of Madoqua kirkii. NCBI lineage: Eukaryota > Metazoa > Chordata > Mammalia > Artiodactyla > Bovidae > Madoqua > Madoqua kirkii. The sequence continues at coordinate 406 of SJYC01052946.1, read as the reverse complement.
ACTCAGACAACCATTTTGCCTTCTTGCATTTCTTTATCTTGAGGATGGTTTTGGTCACCTCCTCATGTACACTGTTATGAACCTTTGTCCATAGTTCTTCAGGCACTCTATCACCTGTTATCCCTTAAACATATTTGTCTCTTCCACCATATAATCATAAAGGATTTGAATTAGATCATATCTGAGTTGTCTGGTGGTTTTCTCTACTTTCTTTAATATAAGTCTGAATTTTGCAATAAGGAGTCCATAAGGAGTTGCAATAAGGACCAGTCAGCTTCCGGTCTTGTTTTTGCTGACTGTATAGAGCTTCTCCACCTTTGGCTTCAAAGAATATAATCAACCTAATTTTGCTACTGACTATCTGGTGAAGTCCATGTGTAGAGTCAACTCTTGTGTTGTTAAAAGA
>SJYC01052942.1:0-14349 GCA_006408675.1 Madoqua kirkii | reverse complement strand
ATATATATATATAAACTTGCATATATATATATAAACTCATTTATTATCCTAACAATTCTTGAGAGAGGTTTTGTCTTCTCCATTTGCAGATGGTTACTGGAAGCTCAGATAGTACCTGAGAGGTGATGGGTTGCCTTCTTCAAGAGCTAAAGAATCTTGGGGTAAATGTAAGTCTCTGAAATATGTCTCCTTTTCTCCACAATGGAAATAACGTTTTCATATGGAGTTTTTGACAGAATTTAGGGAAACATCGTATTCACATGGTGCTTAACATGTTTACAATAAAATGGTCATATATCACATTTCATATATAGTAACCTTGTTATCATGAAGATCAATTTAAGTTTATTATCCTAATTATGGCAGAGGGAGACAAAAACTCGGGTGGTACAGACCCTAACCCCAAGTGTATTGTACTGTAATCCTCTTTCAGTCCTTCATAAAATGAAAGATCTTGGTATTTTAGACACTGACATTTTAGAGGCACTATTAAATGGTACTTTAAAAGCTACATATTTTCAAGTTTCTCTGAAATTAACATCTTGTGATGCATCATTCAATCTGAATTATCCCACAATGAGAACATCCTGAGTCCCTGTGAGTGTTTTCATTAACTTTGTTAATGACCCTACCCCTAAATTTCTATTGAGAATGCAGTCTTGATGAGCAGTGATTTCACTCCAGCCTAATAAAAATGATTCCAGAGGAGGTTGTTAGATTTTAAGGTCATGCAATGACTCTGTATATAACCTACTTTTTGTTTTGTTAACTACAAGTATTTTTGAAAACATATTCTCAACAACACAATCTATTAGTAACTAGCTTTCCTTGAAATTACTATTCAGTCCAATGTGATGAGTCCTTTGAATAATGGGGTTTTATGCTGTTTGTTGTATATTCATGTTTAGCTGCTATCTTTATGAATATCTAGTGTGTTCTATTTATGCCCAGTAATGTTCTACACATGGAAGGGTATTTACTATTCTTTCCTTTGATGTTTCCCTAAGCAGTATTTGGAAAATACTAAAAATTCATTAGCTTGAAAAATTATCTTTGCTTAGAATGACTTATAGAAAGAAAGTTTCTTCTTACTGAAAATCATTTGGATATTAAATTTTATATTCTTAAAGAACAAAGAATTAAAATATAGCATGCTAAATAGAGATCAGAGAGCAGTGGGAAGAAAAAAAGAGAAAAAAACTCATTTGAAGTCCACAGCACTCAAAGTCAGACTTAACTAAATTGTATTTATCATTCAGAAAATGGAAGTAGTCCTAGCACATTGCATTATTCAACATTTTATACCCTGTACTGCTGATTCTAAATGTTATCAGCTTTAGACTGCCACAAAGTTCATGGTGTATATATGTGCATGTGTGTGTTTTAATAACCATTTTTCAACAATTTTAACCAGCCAGTAAAATAGTGCATTTAGAAATATTTCTCTTCCAAAGCATAATATTTTCATGCTCACCGTATAGATCTTTTTTTAAGAGGAACAATTGAAAATTTAATGTACTCACTCTGACTAATCAAATAGATAACTTCTTTCTCTTTGGAAAAAAAAATATGTATCATTCATCTTTCTGAAATGGAAAGCTATCTATTGTATTTCTCAAGAACGACCGTTTCCTAAATTCAAGATGTTATGGAATCCTCAAATCTGAATGAGAAATTCCCCACAATCATTTCTTCTGTGAAATAAAAGGCAGGAAAAGCAAGGATGAAATAGTTGAGACTTCAGAAGATTTGACCTGTCAAAACAATGCTATTGTCCTAGGACAGATCTGGGCACAGCTGCCAAGGCAGGAACTGGGTCTTTGGTGGGGAACAGCTGCACAACTGCCTGGGAAAATGGTATAATGTCTTCCTATCCTGCAGGCTCCCAACCTTGAAGGTAAGCAAGAGAATCCTATCTTCCCCCAAGAATGCATGGCAGAGAAAACACCAAACCTGTAGTGACATCACTCAGCATCAAGAAAAAGAGCTGAGTAATAGCTTTAAAGAGAGATACAGATCTCTAGGATTCCAGGTAAGAAAGAGGTAGTGATTCCCATGCAACCCTAATAGGCAACATCTCTGTGCCTGAAAAAAGCAGAGAAAAGAAGAAACAGACTCACAGATGTAGAAAAACAAAAAACAAACGACAAAGAAAAACTTATGGTTACCAAAGGAGAAAGGCAGGGGAAAGATAAATTAGGAGTTTGGGATTAACAGATATACACTACTATATATAAAGTAAATAAGCAAAAGGGACCTACTGAATAGCAAAAGGTGCTCTATTAAATATCTTATATAATATACAATGTAAGAAAATATACAAAATAATATGCATATATACATGGAGAAGAAAATTTGCACCGTCTCCAGTATTTTTGCCTGGAGAATCCCATGGATAGAGGAGCCTGGCAGGCTACATTCCATGGAGTCGCAAGGGTCAGAAATAACTTAGCAACTAAATCACCACCTAAATACATATATCAGTAATACATACACACACACACACACACACACACACACACACATGTTATTGTTGCTGTTTAGTTGTCCAATTGTGTCCAACTCTTTGTAACCCCATGGATGGTAGGACACAAGTCCTCCCTTTCCATACCATCTCCTGGAATTTGCCCAAGTTCATTGCATCAGTGATGCCTATACATATATATGTATAATGGAATCACTTTGCTGTACATATGAAATGGACACAACATTGCAAATCAACTATATTTGAATAAAAGAAATTTTAAAAAATAAGAGAAAGCAAGAGATAGAAAAAAAATAAATTAAGCATTCAAAATATTTGGAAAAGTATATCATGAGGGCAGAAGGAAACAGAAAGGAAGAAATTAATGAAAAACAGACTGAGAAGAAAAAAGACGAACAAAACTAAACACTGGTTCTTAAGTTTCTGGTAAGCCTGACTGAGCAAAACAGAGAGGTATACAAATTAAAAATATAGAATAAATAAGGAGAGATGACACAGATACCACAGAGATTTTTAAAATAAAATATTATAATTTTGAAAACCTAAAGTATACATTTCTAGAAAAAAACAAAAATGCCAAAACTCACAAGAAGAATCAGAAAATATGAATAGACCAATACTATTTGAAATTTAAAAAGATAATCAAAGAGATTTACCCACACCCTCTTCCCCTAAAGCCCCAAATCTAGATAAATTACAAATAAGTTCTACCAACCTTTCAAGGAGAAGATATTCCTTGTTATGCAAGTTGTTTCAGAAACCAGGGAAAAAAAAAAGGAAAGCTGCCAACTTATTTTATGAGACTAGAATAATCTTGATGCTATAACTAGATAAGAGGCCCTCTTTACTTCTCAAAACAGATTTGAAAAATCTTAGATGCACAATATTAGATTTCCAAAGCCAATGGTGTATAATGATCACGATTAAAAATGGCTTATGCCAGGGGCATATAGATTGTTTAACAACAGAAAAATCTATTACAAATGTAAACCATTTATTAATGGATTAAAAGGGGGAAATTACATTTACTTCAGTAAGTGCAGAAAGAGCATTTGATAAAGTTCTACCTCTGATATTAAAAGCTTTTAACTAAGGGTTAAAGCAAAATTCCTTATTTGATAAAAGCTATATATCAAAATGGAGAAGGAAATGGCAACCCACTCCAGTATTTTTGCCTGGAGAATCCCATGGACAGAGGAGCCTAGCAGGCTACAGTCCATAGGTTGTGGAGAGTCGGACACGACTGAAGCAACTTAGCACACGTGCATGCATATATCAAAATGCTCTAACCAATACAAGCTTGATGAATAAATTTATTCATTTGAGCAAATATTCACTGATTATCTCTATATACCAAACATTCTTCCACTTGCTTCAGATATATCAATAAACAGAACAAAAGATTCCTGCCTTACGGGAATCTATATCTATTGCTAGGAGACTGATGGTAACTGATATAATAAATAAATAGATAAGTCATATAGTATATTAGTAGGTGATAATTACTAAGGAAAAAGAAAAAGCTGAGCTCAGAAAAGAGTATCAGAATGTGTGTTTATGTGTATGGTGGATATTTACTTTAAATAAGGTGGTCAAGGTGAGCCAAATTGGGAAGGTAACAAAGTATCCTCAGACTCCTAGAAGACAACATAGGCACAAAAGGTAAAAGAGATAAAAACAAAAATAAACAAATGGGACCTATTGAAACTCAAAAGTTTTGCACAGCAAAACCACCATAAACAAAACCACCTGTGGGTTGGAGAAAATATTTGTAAATGATGTGACTGATGAAGGGCTTAATTTCCAAAATATACAAACAGCTCATATAAGTCAGTAACAACAACAACAACAAAAATTCAAGGACTTCCCTGGTGGTCCAGCAGTTAAAACTCCATGCTTCCACTACAGGGGACATAGGTTCAACTCCTAGTTGGGAAACAGGATCCCACATACTGCATGGTATGGTAAAAAACAAACAAACAACCCACTGAAAAAATGAGCAGAAAACCTAAACAGACATTTCTCCAAAGAAGACATACAGATGGCCAATAGGCACATGACAGATTTTCAACATCACTAATTGCTAGAGAAATGCAAATCAAAACTACAAAGAGGTATCACCTCACATGGTCAGAACAGCCAACATTACAAAGTCTATACTGATTCACTTTGCTGTTACCTGAAACTAACACAACATTGTAAATCAGCTATGTTGTTGTTATCATTGTTACTCAGTTGCTGACTCTTTGGGACCCCAGATTGCAGCATGCTTGGCTCCTCTGTCATCCACTATCTCTTGGAGCTTGTTTTGCCTTCAATCTTTCCCAGCATCAGGGTCTTTTCCAGTGAGTTGGCTCTTCATATCAGGTGGCCAGAGTATTGGAGCTTCAGCAACAGTCCTTCCAATGAATATTCAGGGTTGATTTCCTTTAGGATTGACTGATTTGAGTCCCTTTCGAAGTGCAAGGGACTCTTAAGAGTCTTCTCCAGCACCATAATTTCAAAATTATCAACTATACTTCAACAAAAAAAAATTTTTAATTTAAGTCCACAAATAATAAATGTTGGCAAGGGTGTGGAGCAAAGAGAACATGCCTGCCCTTTTGGTGGGACTATAAATTGGTGCAGCCAGTACAGAAAATGTAATGGGAGTTCCTTAAAAAAACTAGAAAGTGAACCACTATATGATCCAGCAGCCCTACTCCTGGGCATATATCTGGAGAAAACCATAATTTGAAAAGATATATGCATTCCAGTGTTCACTGAAGCACTATTTTACAATAGCCAAACATGGCTAAATGTCCACTGACAGATGAATGGATAAAGAAGACAGATGAATGGATTAAGAAGATGTGGTATATACATATGTACAATGGAATACTACTCAGCCATAAAATAATGAAATAGTGTCATTTGCAGCAATATGAATGGACCTAGAGATTATCATACTAAGTGAAGTAAGCCAGACAGAGAAAGACAAATATCATATGATATCACTTATATGTGGAATCTAAAAAAAATTTACAAATTAACTTATTTACAAAACAAAGGTAGACTCACGACATAGAAAACAAACTTATGGTTACCAAAGGGGAAAAATGGAGGAGAGATAAATCAGGAATTTAGGAGCAACATATACACACTATTTATAAAATAGATAAACAAGGTCCCTGTTCAGGACAGGAAATATTCAGTGTCTTGAAATAAACTATAATGGAAAAGAATATGAAAAAGAATATATATATATGTATAAACACATGTAACTGAATCATTTTGCTGTATACCAGAAAACAACACAGCACTGTAAATCAACTATGCTTCAACAGAAAAGAAAAAAGTATTCTCTTTAAGATCCCAGACACATCAAGGATGCCTATCTCCTATCATTGCTACTGTTTAACATGGTACAAAAGTCTTTATCAATATTATACTAAAAAATAAAACTATGTGTAGATGATCATCTGGGTAGAAAATGCAATAGAATAAACTAATAAATACTAGAATACAGCAAATGCAGGACACTGTTGACAAGTTAGGAAAATTGAGAGATATTTTCAAAATAAAACCAATAAGACTAATATCTAGAATATACAAGAAACTCCAGAAATTTAAAAAAAAATTTTTTTAAAGGGAAAAGTTGGCAAAAAATATATACAGAAAATTTACAGAAACTGAAATCCAGATGATGACTAACAATGAGATATTTGAACTCACTAAAAATCAGAGAAATGCAGTAAAACAATGGGATACTAAAATACATCCTCATATAGGCAAAAGTCAGAAAATTGGTGAGAATGTAGAGAAATAGAAACTTTCATGCATCACTGAAGGAAGTAAGAAATAGTATAGCTGTTCTGGAACCCAATCTGACAATACCTAGGGAAATTAAGTATGCAGAGACCCTATGATCCCACAGTCTCACTCCTGGGTATATTTTCCTGGGAAATCCTTGTTGTTGCTTTAGTCATTAAGTTATGTCCAACTCTTTACAACCTCATGGACTATAGCCTGCCAGGCTCCTCTGTCCCTGGGGTTTCCCAGGCAAGAATAATGGAGTGGATTGCCGTTTCCTTCTCCAGGGGATCTTCCCAACCCAAGGATCAAACCTATGTCTCCTGCTTTGGTCAGTGGATTCTGCACCACTGAGTCACTAAGGAAAAGTGAAAGTGAAGTTGCTCAGTCATGTCCGACTCTTTGCAACCCCATGGACTGGAGCCCACCAGGCTCCTCTGTCCATGGGATTCTCCAGGCAAGAATACTGGGGTGGGTTGCCATTTCCTTCTCCAGGGAATCTTTTCAACCTAGGGATCAAACCTAGGTCTCCCGCATTGCAGGCAGACGCTTTAATCTCTGAGCCACCAGGGAAGCCCATAGAGAAATCCATGGATGGATCCAAAAAAAGACACTTATAGGGACACTTTCAAGTTGGAAGCAATCAAATTATCCATAAATTGGTCAATAAAATAACTAGTTCCCCTATAGGTAGCAGGAGTTAAAACTTGAAATGTCTAAATAACCAGTGGACATCATTAATGGGTAAAGCTGGCCATGTAAAAAGGATAACCACTATTTGGCTCTAAAAAACCACTGGCAGGTGGGACTTGGGACCAGGGTTACCCTAATATCACATTTCTTCAAATATGAAAACTCTTGTTAGTTGAAAGTAACACCCTTACTTTATATACCATCAGGAAAGAAAATATGCTGCCAATTATATCACACCATCATATTTCAGTAATACAAAAATATGAAAAAAGATGTGTCTGATAGTAAAATATGGTATTTTGGATTTTTCAGAGGAGCCAAAAATCTGCATTTTGGCGTAAAACATGATCATTTTTAAGACACTAGAAGCTAACTTTCTTAAATAAAAAACTACGTAGGACAGTATTTCTAGAGGGCCCCAAAACTACAAGCTTGCAGCTTCAGCAAGCTTCACTTAACTACAAATTCCGATTCTTTATTTGAAGATTTTCAATAATTCTTACGGTTCCTACTTTCAAAATTATTTAGGGCCAGTTATTTCTTCACCTGAATATAAATCTATGTTACAGAATTTTTAAACTTTCCTTTTTTTTTTTTTTTTTCAGCTAAATGCCTGTGGAATGTAGTAAGAAATGTAGAAGGGAAACTACTTTTAAGAGTAGAATTTAACCTGGTGGCTGAGGGCAGGCATGTTTTCCTCATCATGTGAATTTCCAGGGTTCAATTTCTGCTCACTTCTATAGCAGAAAATTAAACTTATTCTTTATAAATATTTCACCTTGGAAAAGACCCTGATGCTGGGAAAGATTGAAGACAAAAGGAAAAGGAGATGGCAGAGGATAAGACAGATAGCATCATGGACTCAATGGACATGAGTCTGAGCAAACTCTGGAGAAAGTGAAGGACAGGGAACAGACAGTCCATGGGACTGCGAAAAGCAGGACACGATTTAGCAAGTGAACAACAATAAATATCTCCATTAGGCGGGACAGTCACAGACTTTGCTAAACAGCTTTGGCTGGGTCTTTAGCCAACCAACAACTTAAACTACTAGTTGAATCTACCAAGTATGTAAGCAAGACAGTGCTCACTTTAAGTAGGAAATGAACATCACCAGGTCAAATCACTACTTCATAGGAGATTTGACTGGATAGACCACCGACAGATTTCAAGCCTAGGACAGCAATATTTCTCAAAGTGTCAGGAGGAGCGCTCTAATTTTAGAGTCACTTGAAATGCACATTTCTGAAAACCCCCACTTATGTTAAAAAGTCATAATCAGCACTCCAGTTTAGTCCAAAATCATACTTATGCATACTAATATGTTCTATCAGAGAGGGTTTTACAGTGTTTACTACCAACTGAACTGAGAGTCGTTCAGAGTGGAACATGGTGACATCACAGGTTTGTAAACATTGCAGCAACCAGTGTTAGACACAGTCTCTCCTAACCAACCCTACCCTCCATCTCGCTTGGGGGTGGGAGGGTAAATTGCTTATATTAAAAAGATATCCTTAGTCACACTCTCCCTTCCATCACTTGTCCCACTCTAATCCGCTCTTTTTCGAGAATTTTCTGCACTTTGCCCTGCCTTTTCTCTGCCCGGGCCGCCCTCACCCCCAGACAACCCAATGCCAGGGCTTCTCTTTCGCCCCAGGCCTCTGAATCCACCGAGCAGGCATCCGCTACTCGCTCCCTTCCGGTGTTCGAGATTGTCCCCCACCCTCAACCCTCCACAGTTACCCTTTTCCACTTCCAATCTACTTGCAGCTTTGGCGGCGAGGCCTAGAGGGTACTTACCATTCCGGCGGTTGCTACTGTCACTGCTCTGGTTGCTAGGGTCCGCCGGGGTCAGTGCGCACGCGCACTTCTCAGAGCTCGCGTCCGAGTCCCTACACGGGCAGCCGTCTTTTCTCTCCGCCCTCACGGTGGCGCGAGCGGGGCATTGTGGGACCGTGCGAGCGTTCGTCCCGGTCGTCTTGTCCTGCGGCGCTCGCTTCTCAGAGACTGCAGCGTCGCTAAGAGTGATTTAGAGAGCTCGGGTGCTTAACCTCGTTGAGAGGTGGGGGAGGTATCTTTTTCTCTTGTGAAAGTAGTTTCAGGCTAATCTGGAGTGACGTAGGTGCTTAGAGTTTAAAGCTTTTAAACCTCCCTGTAACAGTTCCCTCCACTCCTCAGCCCAACCCCACCGCACCCCACCCCTCTCAGGGTTGTCTCAGAGCACAGGCTTTGGGTTCCCTGCTTTGTGCACTGAACTTTCACTGGCCATCCCTTTTCCGAATGGTAATGTACATATATCAATGCTGTTGTCTCAAATCATCCCACCCTTGCCTTCTCCCACCGAGTCCAAAAGCCTGTTCTTTACCTCTGTACTCCTTTGCTACTCTGCAGGTAGGATTGCCAGTACCGTCTTTCTAAATTCCATATGTATATATATATGTTAATATACAGTATTTGTTTTTCTCTTTCTTTTTTTTGTGGTTTTTTTTTGTGTGTTTTTCTCTTTCTGACTTCACTTTATATAATAGATTCTAGTTTCATCCACCTCATTAGAACTAACTCATATGCATTCCTTTTTATAGCTGAGTAATATTCCATTGTGTATGTGTACTACAACTTCTTTATCCATTCATCTCCTGATGGACATCTAGGTTGCTTCCATATCGCTATTGTAAATAGCGCTGAAGTGAACATTAAGGGTACATGTATTTCTCTTATTCTGTGGGATTGCTGGGTCATATGGCAATTCTATTCCCAGTGTTTTAAGGAATCTCCACACTGTTCGCCATAGTGGCTGTACCAGTTTGCATTCCCAGCAACAGTATAAGAGGGTTCCTGTTTCTCCACACCCTCTCCAGCATTTATTGTTTGTAGACTTTTTGATGATTGCCATACTGGCTGATCAATTCTACAGTTGAGAGCAGAGTGGCAGAAGTTCCTGGGAATCAAGATCGAGGCTTATTTTGTGAGAACACTGAAGGAAGTCATGGTCCAGTGAATGAGATTCAGAATCTAGAGGATGCTTTTTCCCTGAGGCACCAGTGCCTGCGGTGCCCTCGAGGGTTTCTTCATGCTGAGAACTATCTGCCCCACCTTAAGATGCATAAACTGTTCTTGTGCTTACAGTATGGGAAAACATTTACACAAAAGAAAAATCTCAACAGGCACATTCAAGGGCACATGGGCATATGGCCCTTTCAGTGTACTGTGTGCCTGAAGACATTTACTGCAAAAAGCACACTTCAGGACCACTTAAATATACACAGTGGGGATCGGTCATACAAATGCCACTGTTGTGACATGGCTTTCAAACACAAATCTTGCCCCACCTTAAGATGCATAAACTGTTCTTGTGCTTACAGTATGGGAAAACATTTACACAAAAGAAAAATCTCAACAGGCACATTCAAGGGCACATGGGCATATGGCCCTTTCAGTGTACTGTGTGCCTGAAGACATTTACTGCAAAAAGCACACTTCAGGACCACTTAAATATACACAGTGGGGATCGGTCATACAAATGCCACTGTTGTGACATGGCTTTCAAACACAAATCTGCCCTCAAAAAGCATTTAACCTCTCTCCATGGCAGTGGTGGAAAACTACCCAGGCATGATCTGGAAAGGCAAAACCTACTGTAACTAGAACCACACCTTGTTATGTAAGCTGTATATCATTCTTTTGGGAAAGTCTTTCTATAGAAATGCAGCATTTGTAATATTGAGTTTCCACCCCAATCTTTAGATCTTATTTTTGGTCTACCTACACGTGTTATGACTTCACTTTCACTTTTCACTTTCATGCATTGGAGAAGGAAATGGCAACTCAATCCAGTGTTCTTGCCTGGAGAATCCCAGGGACAGGGGAGCCTGGTGGGCTGCCAGCTATGGGGTCGCACAGAGTCGGACACGACTGAAGTGACTTAGCAGCAGCAGCAGCAGCAGCATACTGACTGGAGTGAGATGATACCTCATTGCGGTTTTGATTTGCATTTCTCTAATAATGAATGATGTTGAGCATCTTTCCATGTGTTTATTAGCCATCTGTATATCTTTGGAGAAATGTCTGTTTAGGTCTTTGCTGTTTTTGATAGGGCTGTTCATTTTTTTGGTATTGAGCTGCTTATATATTTTGGAGCTTAATTCTTTGTCAGTTGTTTCATTTACTATTACTTTCTCATTCTGAGGGCTGTTTTCGCCTTGCTTATTGTTTCCTTCATTGTGCAAAAGCTTTTAAGTTTAATTAGGTCCCATTTGTTTATTTTTGTTTTTATTTACATTACTCTAGGAGGTAGGTCATAGAGGGGCTTGTTGTGGTTTATGTCAGAGTTTTCTGCCAGACAACAGGCTACTTTAAAGCTGCATATATATATAATGGTTTTATATTCCAACCCCTCCCCCATTCATAAGGAAATCACTAGGAAATGGGAAAAAATTATGAAAACTAGCACCAAAGAAATGGAAATGATTTGGTTTGAAGTCTTAAGTCCTGGTAAATCTTTAAAAAGTTTCTGCAGGTTTTGAGTTATAAAAGTATAATATTTCATTAAAAAAAATAAGACATTAAGCTTTAAAAGGACCTTTGACTTCTCAATAAACTTAAGATTCAGTCAAAATTACCAAAATCTACAATTAAATTAGGTTTAAATTACTTTAAAGGTCTAATAAAGGTGTAATATAAAGTGAACAGTATAGGTGGAAAGGTGTAAAATATCAAATTAATATCCTCCTAATGTTGGCCTACTATTTCTCTTTCAACACCCCTACTAGAGATTATGTTATGCAATCACCACTTTAAGAGAATTTCCCAGCCAATTGCTTCCTACTATTTTTCTGATATATACTTCTGTGTATTGGAATACAATTAAAAGTGCCAAATAAATCCATATAAGTACAGAAGAAGAAACAAGAACAGTTCAGTTCAGTTCAGTTGCTCAATCATGTCTGACTCTAAGCGACCCCATGAATTGCAGCACACCAGGCCTTCCTGTCCATCACCATCTCCCAGAGTTCACTCAGACTCACGTTCATTGAGTCAGTGATGCTATCCAGCCATCTCATCCTCTGTCGTCCCCTTCTCCTGCCCCCCAATCCCTCCCACCATCAGAGTCTTTTCCAATGAGTCAACTCTTTGCATGAGGTGGCCAAAGTACTGGAGCTTCAGCTTTAGCATCATTCCTTTCAAAGAAATCCCAGGGCTGATCTCCTTTAGAACGGACTGGTTGGATCTCCTTGCAGTCCAAGGGACTCTCAAGAGTCTTCTCCAATACCACAATTGAAAAGCATCAATTCTTTGGCGCTCAGCCTTCTTCACAGTCCAACTCTCATATCCATACATGACCACTGGAAAAACCATAGCCTTGACTAGACGGACCTTAGTCGGCAAAGTAATATCTCTGCTTTTGAATATACTATCTAGGTTGGTCATCATTTTTCTTCCAAGGACTAAGCATCTTTTAATTTCATGGCTGCAGTCACCATCTGCAGTGATTGTGGAGACCAAAAAAATAAAGTCTGACACTGTTTCCACTGTTTCTCCATCTATTTTCCACGAAGGGATGGGACCGGATGCCATGATCTTTGTTTTCTAAATGTTGAGCTTTAAACCAACTTTTTTGCTTTCCTCTTTCACTTTCATCAAGAGGCTCTTTAGTTCTTCACTTTCTGCCATAAGGGTGGTATCATCTGCATATCTGAGGTTATTGATATTTCTCCCAGCGATCTTGAAACAAGAACATTAGGATACAAATCAAACTAAAAGGCCTAAGAATTCCAGTGCCAGAGGCCATTGCTAAATTCTCAAATCTAGAAACCAGTTGTAGACTGTACATAGTAAGGTACAGGTATCTGTTTTCTCAACATTCAGATATCTCAGCATATCTTGATCTGCTCTGTTTAAAATCAGATAAATCGCAATCTTCTAGATTCAAGATTAGGTCCAGAAAAACTAAAGCAAACCTTGAAAAAGACATAACTACAGACCCTCAAATCATTCTGGCAATGGAATTTTCCAGCCACAGGCTTCAAAATTCTAATGTGATTATCACATTAAATAAAACTGAGAATTTTATTTCAATTCATTAATTCCCATTATGGAAATCTGTGAGGACTTTATAGGCTATTTCCAAAAAATCCTACCCTCTCTCATCCCCTAGCTATGAAAATGTTAAATCTCTCATTTAAATGATTCTTAGTTGTTTGTACTGGAGAAGGGAATGGCAAGCAACTTCAGTATTCTTGCCTTGAGAACCCCATGAACAGTATGAAAAGGTAACATGATAGGATACCAAAAGAGGAACTCCCCAGGTCATTAGGTGCCCAATATACTACTGGAGATCAGTGGAGAAATAGCTCTAGAAAGAATGAAGGGATGGAGCCAAAGCAAAAACAATACCGAGTTGTGCATGTGACTGGTGACAGAAGCAAGATCCGATGCTATAAAGAGCAATATTGCATAGGAACTTGGAATGTCAAGTCCATGAATCAAGGAAAATTGGAAGTGGTCAAACAAGAGATGAATGTCGACATTCTAGGAATCAGCAAACTAAAATGGACTGGAATGGGTGAATTTAACTCAGATGACCATTAGATCTACTACTGTGGGCAGGAATCCCTCAGAAGAAATGGAGTAGCCATCATGGTCAACAGAAGAGTCTGAAATGCAGTACTTGGATGCAATCTCAAAAACGACAGAATGATCTCTGTTCGCTTCCAAGGCAAACCATTCAGTACACAGTTATCCAAGTCTGTGCCCCAACCAGTAACTGAAGCTGAAGTTGAACGGTTCTGTGAAGACCTACAAGACCTTTTAGAACTAACACTCCAAAAAGATGTCCTCTTCACTATAGGGGACTGGAATGCTAAAGTAGGAAGTCAAGAAATACCTGGAGTAACAGCCAAATTTGGCCTTGGAATGCAGAATGAAGCAGGGTGAAGACTAATGGAGTTTTGCCAAGAAAATGCACTGGTCATAGCAAACACCCTCTTCCAACAACACAAGAGAAGACTCTACACAGGGATATCACCAGATGGTCAACACTGAAATCAGATTGATTATATTCTTTGCAGCCAAAGATGGAGAAGCTCTGTACAGTCAACAAAAACAAGACCAGGAGCTGACTGTGGCTCAGATCATGAACTCTTTATTACCAAATTCAGACTCAAACTGAAGAAAGTAGGGAAAACCGCTAGACCATTTAGGTATGACCTAAACCAAATCCCTTATGATTATATACAGTGGAAGTGAGAAATAGATTTAAGGGCCTAGATCTGATAGAGTGCCTGATGAACTATGGAATGAGGTTCGTGACATTGTACAGGAGACAGGGATCAAGACCATCCCCATGGAAAAGAAGTGCAAAAAAGCAAAATGGCTGTCTG
>SJYC01052940.1:0-65692 GCA_006408675.1 Madoqua kirkii | reverse complement strand
AGAGGAACCAGAGATCAAATTGCCAACATCCGCTGGATCATGGAAAAAGCAAGAGAGTTCCAGAAAAACATCTATTTCTGCTTTATTGACTATGCCAAAGGCTTTGACTGTGTGGATAACAATAAATTGTGGAAAATTTTGAAAGAGATGGGAATACCAGACCACCTGACCTGCCTCTTGAGAAACCTGTATGCAGGTCAGGAAGCAACAGTTAGAACTGGACATGGAACAACAGACTGGTTCCAAATAGGAAAAGGAGTACGTCAAGGCTGTATATTGTCACCCTGCTTATTTAACTTATATGCAGAGTACATCATGAGAAACGCTGGGCTGGAAGAAACACAAGCTGGAATCAAGATTGCCGGCAGAAATATCAATAACCTCAGATATGCAGATGATACCACCCTTATGGCAGAAAGTGAAGAGGAACTAAAAAGCCTCTTGATGAAAGTGAAAGAGGAGAGTGAAAAAGTTGGCTTAAAGCTCAACATTCAGAAAATGAAGATCATGGCATCTGGTCTCATCACTTCATGGGAAATAGATGGAGAAACAGTGGAAACAGTGTCAGACTTTATTTTTTGGGGCTCCAAAATTACTGCAGATGGTGATTGCAGCCATGAAATTAGAAGACGCTTACTCCTTGGAAGAAAAGTTATGACCAACCTAGACAGTATATTCAAAAGCAGAGATATTACTCTGCCGACTAAGATCTGTCTAGTCAAGGCTATGGTTTTTCCTGTGGTCATGTATGGGTGTGAGAATTGGACTGTGAACAAGGCTGAGCGCCGAAGAATTGATGCTTTTGAACTGTGGTGTTGGAGAAGACTCTTGAAAGTCCCTTGGACTACAAGGAGATTCAACCAGTCCGTTCTGAAGGAGATCAACCCTGGGATTTCTTTGGAAGGAATGATGCTAAAGCTGAAACTCTAGTACTTTGGCCACCTCATGCGATCAGTTGACTCATTAGAAAATACTCTGATGCTGGAAGGGATTGGGGGCAAGAGGAGAAGGGGAGACAGAGGATGAGATGGCTGTATGGCATCACGGACCGATGGACGTGAGTCTGAGTGAACTCCGAGAGATGGTAATGAACAGGGAGGCCTGGCATGCTGTGATTCATGGGATCACAAAGAGTCAGACACGACTGAGTGACTGAACTGAAGTGAAGGATCCTGAGGGTGAGAGGAGGGGAGATGCCATACTGGGTTCTTAAAAACTCAGTTATTTCACTCACTGATTCACTCACCCAGCCTGTGTTTATAAAGGTCAGAGTTAGAGCTCAAAGAATTTGACTGCACCCTGATTTTAACATCAGCTAACTGTCTGATTTGATTAAAACACTTTAGGCCTTGGTTCCTCATTTATATAAATAAGCTGTTCTTTGACCTATGAAATGAATAACACAACAGTTTTCTCATCTTGTGAAGGTCTCCACGATATTAGAGTATGTCAGAAACAACAAAAAGGTCATCTTTACCTTAACATGAAGGCAGTAATAAAGCGTGAACAATATACTGTGACCTCAGTCACTTTGGGTCTTAAACAGATACCACTGTCAGATAATATTTGTATCCACTGCTCTCACCATTTAACAAGAACACCTATCAGAGATAGGCACTCAAGCATTTAACACTAGAAACTAAAGCATTTATAGGTTTGGTAAGAACAAAGTGAAAGAGGAGATTGAAAAAATTGGCTTAAAGCTCAACATTCAGAAAACTAAGGTCATGGCATCTGGTCCCATCACTTCATCGCAAATAGATGGGGAAATAGTGGAAACAGTGGCAGACTTTATTTTGGGGGGCTCCAAAATCACTGCAGATGGCGACTGCAGACAAAAGAGGCTTACTCCTTGGAAGGAAAGTTATGACCAACCTAGATAGTATATTGAAAAGCAGAGACATTACTTTGCCAACAAAGGTCTGTCTAGTCAAGGCTATGGTTTTTCCAGTGGTGATGTATGGATGGGAGTTGGACTGTGAAGAAAGCTGAGCTCCAAAGAATTGATGCTTTTGAACTGTGGTGTTGTAGAAGACTCTTGAGAGTCCCTTGGACTGCAAGGAGATCCAACCAGTCCATCCTAAAGGAGATCAGTCCTGGGTGTTCATTGGAAGGACTGTTGCTAAAGCCAGAACTCCAATACTTGGGTCACCTCATGCGAGGAGTTGACTCATTTAAGAATTGATGCTTTTGAACTGTGGTGTTGTAGAAGACTCTTGAGAGTCCCTTGGACTGCAAGGAGATCCAACCAGTCCATCCTAAAGGAGATCAGTCCTGGGTGTTCATTGGAAGGACTGTTGCTAAAGCCAGAACTCCAATACTTTGGTCACCTCATGCGAGGAGTTGACTCATTGGAAAAGACCCTGATGCTGGGAGGGATTGGGGCCAGGAGGAGAAGGGGACGACAGAGGATGAGATGGTTGGATGGCATCACCGACTCGATGGACATGAGTTTGAGTGAACTCCGGGAGCTGGTGATGGACAGGGAGGCCTGGTATGCTGTGATTCTTGGCGTCGCAGAGTCGGACACGACTGAGCGACTGAACTGAACCGAGGAACAAACCTGCAAGATGTATGCTCACAAGGAATAACTTCTGCCTCACTAGAAGTTAGGAAGATGGACACCTGGCAGAAATACCCAAGCAGATTAAATTTAAATCTCGACCACGGTTTAGAGGAATGAATGTCCCACGTGATATCTAGGCGGCAAAACAAAGGAGTTAAGGCACTCGCGTTATATTCAGACGACAAATTAGGTAGCAAAGCAAGCTAGTTTTGAAGTCCAGTCCTTCAATGCACTGCAAGGCCCTGCGTCTAAAAAGCCGTACACACCAGGGGGCAGCAGGAAGCCGCGTAGGGGGCCGGCCACCCCCACCCCCGAGGGCCACACGGCTGCGGCTGGAGAACCGATGCTGTGTTCCCTGGAAGAGGCGAGCGCCAGGGCCACCTGCACTGCCAACCACTACGGCGCCGGGTGGACTGTCGCCTCCACAGGGAGGAGAGTTTTCACTCACTGCCTCCGGCATCCTTGGGGAGGCAGGGATCCTTCGAACCGGTCGGCGTGAGGCTCCACAGAAGCCCCTTGGGCTGCAGGCCCTGTGAAGTCGCCGCCCAGAGCTTGGAGCTTGGTCCCTATCCGAGTCCAACACACCCCCTCTCCCTCGGCCGTCTGCTTTACAGTGAGCAGGCGAGAGGACGAGGCATCCTCGGTCACTGACCCCCCTCCCCAAAGAGCCCCCTTCCTGGAGCCTAAGCCTTCCACTTTAATACACAGAAACTCATTGGTGAGTCCAGTCTTAGGCGTCGCGGCCTTTTGAAAGGAAAGGGATGACGTGGACATAGAGCTGGACGGGGTCTCGGGGGTTCGAAGTGCAGCCAGCCACTGGGTGCCGAGATCTTCGGGCCTTTGACCGCAGCAAAACGTAAGTGGCGCGGTGCTAGGGGAGCCGGGCCCAGTGGGTGGGGCGGGGCTAGGAGGGGGCGTGGCCTGATGGCGTGCCCGGAAGAGGGGCAGGGGCTCCGCTCCGCGGACAGGGCCCGGAAGGGTAGAAGCTGGCAGGTGGGCCAGAGGACCTGGGTTGGCTCCGGGGCTCCGTTCAGCAAAGGGCCGAAGGAAGGGGTGACTTAGGAGGGCCCGGGGTCAGTTGAGCTTTTGGAGATCCCAAAGTGGATCTCTACCCTTCGAAGTATCGAGAATAGGAAGTTAATGATTTCTGACAAAAAATGCCGCCTCTAAAAATCCCTCTCTGGCAATCAGGGACACTGTTTCCTAAACCTAGTTGAAGGAGGCTACACGTACTAGTGGAGAAGGAAATGGCAACTCAATCTAGTATTCTCGCCTAGAGAATCCCATGGACAGAAGAGCCTTGGCAGGCTACAGTCCATGGGGTCCCAAGAGTCAGACACGATTTAGCGACTAAACCACCACACGTACTAGGCTCCCCCAAATTCCTTGTCTTGCTTGAAATTATTTTTCCAAGATTAAGCAAGACTTAAAAGAAAAGAAGGAAAGAGAAAAAGACCCCTGAAATTAGATTTAAACGTTTCAGATGAGGTAGAGTACAGAGGTATACACTGTGGAAATAATCTATACTGTCCTGTGGCCTGGCATAATTATTTAAACGTATATTTTTATATGCAAGGGGAAAAACTTACATTATATGACATTTATCGGTTTTTTTTTTTTAAGAAAAAGGCATTGAAACCGTAAAATATAACCATATTTCATCATTCATACAATATTTGTATATATATTTGCTTGAAATTATTTTTCCAAGATTAAGCAAGACTTAAAAGAAAAGAAGGAAAGAGAAAAAGACCCCTGAAATTAGATTTAAACGTTTCAGATGAGGTAGAGTACAGAGGTATACACTGTGGAAATAATCTATACTGTCCTGTGGCCTGGCATAATTATTTAAACGTATATTTTTATATGCAAGGGGAAAAACTTACATTATATGACATTTATCGGTTTTTTTTTAAGAAAAAGGCATTGAAACCGTAAAATATAACCATATTTCATCATTCATACAAATATTTGTATATATATTTATATAACATGGTTCTGGAAGGCTACACTTCAAGTTAGTAACAGTAAGTACATCTGGGAGAAGAGATCTCTAGTCTTTCCCATTCTATTGTTTTTCTCTATTTCTTCACATTGATCACTGAGGAAGGCTTTCTTAGCTCTCCTTGCTATTCT
The DNA here is from genome assembly GCA_006408675.1 of Madoqua kirkii. NCBI lineage: Eukaryota > Metazoa > Chordata > Mammalia > Artiodactyla > Bovidae > Madoqua > Madoqua kirkii. Next base: position 60,990 of record SJYC01052940.1, on the reverse strand, counting down.
TTGGAACTATGCATTCAAATGGGTATATCTTTCCTTTTCTCCTTTGGTTTTTGCTTCTTTTCTTTTCACAGCTATTTGTAAGGCCTCCTCAGACAGCCATTTTGCTTTTTGGTGTTTCTTTTTCTCGAGGATGGTCTTGATCCCTATCTCCTGTACAGTGTCATGAACCTCCATCCATAGTTCATCAGGCACTCTGTCTATTAGATCTAGTCCCTTAAATTAACCCAAGTAAAAACATTCTATTAAATTGCTGTGTCACAAAAGATGTGTGGATGTGTAATCTTGAATTCTTTTTGGAACAACCTCATTTTCAAATATGCATCTTATCCCACTTATCCAATAAATAAGACCGTAATTTCATGTATTCTGATTCATGGATGGAAATTTTTGCCACTGAAAGCACATAGTTACTGGACCAACAATCCTGTCTTTTTGAAAAGTACTTGTTTAAAGTCTGTCTTTGGACAACATATAGCTGACTCCCAGTTTTAGAAAACAACTCAAGTAATTTTGACTTCTGCTCTCCACATTCATCATTAAACTGACATGAATGATGGATTTTATGCACCTCAGCATGTACCACCTGAACAAAGAGAATGCCTTCGACAAGCTTTTACCTTCCCAGTGTTCAAAGACCATTTAAAATGAATGTACACAGTAGCTTAATCATGATACTCCAAAGGAATTAAGATGTGCTTATGGCTTTCAATTGGCTGATATTTGTAACAGGTTTATACAAAATTTTTTAAAATTATCAGTGGTTGACAAAAACATATATTTGCTTTCAAAATGGTTCACTGGCCTGTCTCACCCTGATGGAAGTACATCCAAGGGCAATAGATATACAAGGAGAAGCAGAACAATGAGCTAAATTTGGCTATATTTCCTGATTTATTATTTTGTTTTTGTTACTTTTTGTGTGTGCTTCTAATTAAGCTTTTCTTTTTGACTTCAACTTTTTTAAGCCACTAAGCATAAGGGAAAAATTATTGGCACTCATTAAAAAATAAAAATCAGTATGTTATAAATGGTTCCTTATTTCTTATCATTTTAAATCTTAACTTAGACCACCTGACCTGCCTCTTGAGAAGTCTGTATGCAGGTCAGGAAGCAACAGTTAGAACTGGACATGGAGCAACAGACTGGTTCCAAATAGAAAAGGAGTACGCGAAGGCTGTATATTGTCACTCTACTTATTTAACTTATATGCATAGTACATCATGAGAAACGCTGGACTAGAAGAAACACAAGCTGGAATCAAGATTGCTGGGAGAAATACCAATAAACTCAGATATGCAGATGACACCACCCTTATGGCAGAAAGTGAAGAGGAGCTAAAGGGCCTCTTGATGAAAGTGAAAGAGTAGAGTGAAAAAGTTGGCTTAAAGCTCATATTCAGAAAATGAAGATCATGGCATCACTTCATGGGAAATAGATGGGGAAACAGTGGAAACAGTGTCAGACTTTATTTGGAGGGGGGAGGGGGCTCCAAAATCACTGCAGATGGTGATTGCAGCCATGAAATTAAAGACGCTTACTCCTTGGAAGAAAAGTTATGACCAACCTAGATAGTATATGGAGAAAGCAATGACACCCCACTCTAGTACTCTTGTCTGGAAAATCCCATGGATATAGAAGCCTGGTAGGCTGCAGTCCATGGGGTTGCTGAGGGTTGGACAAGACTTAGCGACTTCACTTTGACTTTTCACTTTTGTGAATTGGAGAAGGAAATGGCAACCCACTGCAGTGTTCTTGCCTGGAGAATTCCAGGGATGGAGGAGCCTGGTGGACTGCCGTCTATGGGGTCGAACAGAGTTGGACATGACTGAAATGACTTTGCAGTAGTAGCAGTAGATAGTATATTCAAAAGCGGAGACATTACTTTGCTGACTAAGATCCATCTAGTCAAGGCTATGGTTTTTCCAGTAGTCATGTATGGATGTGAGAGCTGGACTGTGAAGAAGGCTGATCGCCAAAGAATTGATGCTTTTGAACTGTGGTTTGGAGAAGACTCTTGAGAGTCCCTTGGACTGCAAGGAGATCCAATCAGTCCATTCTGAAGGAGATCAAACCTTGGATTTCTTTGGAAGGACTGATGTTGAAGCTGAAACTCGAGTACTTTGGCTACCTCATGGGAAGAGGTGACTCATTGGAAAAGACTCTGATGCTGGGAAGGTATGGTGGCAGGAGGAAAAGGGGACAACAGAAGATGAGATGGCTGGATGGCATCACTGACTAATGAATGTGAGTCTGCGTGAACTCCTGGAGATGGTGATGGACAGGGAGTCCTGGCGTGCTGTCACACCCTGGAGTGGGGTCACAAAGATTTGGACACGAGTGAGCGACTGAACTGAACTTAGTAACTTTTAATACCAAATCATCTGCCACTCTCCAGGTGAGCATGACATGTGATTTATTATCATCATTTTAATCATTGTTCCATTTATTGCCTTTAGGCTTGAAGCAAGGGGAAGGTGTTTTTGTTTTTTTTTTTTTGCTTTTTTTCCTATTTTTCCCCATGGTTTTTCTTTTTGAGGCTTAAATCACACTTCCTGACCCATGACTAACTCTGTTCCCGGCTTAGTATTTCAAGCTTCGTTTAGGCTCATGTTTCAGATCTGCATGCACTGTTCGCACTTTCCTGGTGTCGTAATGTTGGTTCCTTGTTCTAGAAATACAATATTAATTTCCAAAATTACCATGGGACTTCTGGGAACACAAGACATGAATCTCTGTATAAAATGCACTGGCCTTTCTCATTGATCTGCTATAGTATTATTGTGTTATGTGTGTGTGTGTGTGTGTGTGTGTGTATGTGTGTATGTGTGTGTGATGTCGGGCTGCCATGCAAAGCTTCAAAGGAAGCATTCTCTATGCTAAATAGAATGTTCAGTGTAACTAACTAAATTTGCATGTTAAATATATTTAGGTTTCTTGTTTTCTATGCTTGTTTTTGGGCTTCCCTGGTAGCTCAGATGGTAAAGAATCTGCTTGCAGTGGAGGGGACCTGGGTTTGATCCCTGAGTCGGGAAGATCTCCTGGAGAATGGGATGGCAACCCACTCCAGTGTTCTTCCTTAGAGAATCCTATGGACAGAGGAGCCCGGTGGGCTACAGTCCATAGAGTCACAAACAGTTGGACATGACTGAAGCAGCCTAGCACACACACCCATCCAGACATCCTAGAGAAGGAAATGGCAACCCACTCAAGCATTCTTGCCTGGAGAATCCTATGGACAGAGGAACTTGGCGGGCTATAGTTCGTGGGGTCACCAAAGAGTCACTAAGCAACAATGGCTTTCAAAGCTAGGATTCTCTGGTCCATGAGTAAAATATTTAAAATGGGAATATCTTTTCTTACAATTATATTTAATAATCTACTAGTTAAATTTTTATTTATGTTTCAGTAACTTTGCCTTCTTCTCATTGAGAGGTCTCCCTTCTCTGTATCCAAATGCTTCTTCTACAGTGCCATGTGTATTTGACTTCTCCACTGAGGGACTGCCTAAATTTTATTTGAGTCTACCTGGACTTGATGCTTAAGGAATAAAAACCAAGGAGAGAATGATACTGTCTCTTGAAGATTCCTCCTTCAGTTCAGGTACCCTACTCTGCTCAATGGTCAAAAATATATGCAATATCCATGACAAGGAATGGAAAATATCATCATACAATCTCTTGAGCTGGCCATCACTTAAACCAAAATGCTCTCTTTTTCTTCTCCAGTGAAGCCACAGATACTTCACTACTGTTTGTTTAAGAGACTAAATGTTTCCATTTAGTTTGAACTTGTGTCTTCCTTTTCCAGGTTGAGAGATAGGGGAAAAGAAATACTTCCTTTTCTTAATTTTTCAAGAGAGCTGAACTACTCCCTAGTCACAATACCAAATCACACCACTGATTTATGCAGGGGATAATAAACCCCTACCCTTGTTGATTTTTAGTGCAAAAAAAGCATATGGAATCAAAAAGTGCCAGACTCAGCTTTGCACTCCAGGAATTTGTAGGAGGGCTTGCAGCTCTTGCAGGGTGAAGAGAAAGGAGAGGTGAGCAAAATTTATGAAAGAAGTTGAAGTACTCTTTCATTACCCTCATTTCTGATTGTTATATTTTTGATAGGAAAAAATATGAAAAATATAATACACATCTTAAAATACACTAAGTATTTTTATATTTAAAGGTATTTCATTAGTTTTTAGAAATTTTTGTAAGGCTTTCTTTAAAAAAATCCAATGTTCATTATCATCAATGCTTTTTTAAAAAATATTTATTTTAATTGGAGAATAATTATAATATTGTGATGTTTTTTGCCATATATCAGTGCTTTTTTAATTGTCATTTTCTTCATGAAATTAGGGTGTAAACACTGTTTAATTCAATAAGAATTTTTCACTTAACTTTGAAAACTGAAAACTGAATATTATAAAGTGAAATTTTATTTTCCACTTTAAACACAATGCTATTTTTTTTTTAATGCTCTGATTGGTGAAATAGACACCACAGAATAATTTGGATTTCTCCAGACACTTTTCCATGTGTCTCTTGTGTTTATCATATAAATATTAAACTGTGCCCAGTTCTTTCAGGACCTCGTAGCATTCATTCTCAGAATATCAACTCTCTCACTCTTTGAAGCCAATGAGAATGCTAGTTAATGGCGCAAATCCATTCCCTGGAGGTTGCATATAGTCTTGTCCTAAGACTAAATTTAAATACTTTGTTATGTTTCCAAGTATTAAGCAAGCTTTTATTAAAACAAGTATTCTTATCCACTGAAGCAGACAAAAATATTGAGTCTGAGTGAGGAAACAAAGCCCTAATCAATGAAAACAGGAAAACTTTTCAGGCAAAATGATACTTTCAGACTCTCTTTTAAAAACATATTTTGATGTAAAATGATACAAATATAAATGCAAGTGTAGTATTTACTTGCAAAAATCACAGTGAGATTCTGTGGCATTTAAATATATTGCTGTTAGGTTGTTAGACTAGGAGACAGGAGTCCAGAATGGTGGTGGCTAAAAGACAAGGAGGGGAAAAGCCCATGAAAATAGAACAAAGGAAGGTCTGAGGACTGGAGTGAGGACCTCAGGTGGAACAAACCACACTCCTGGCTAGCCCAACTTACACAGGGCAGGCCCGGGGGAGAAAAAACATAAAAAGAGAGGCCAAGGGGCTGGGGGGCTCTCTCTCCCACGCGCTGGGGCGCTCTTCTCTTGTGTCTTTGGGTCGACATGCCCTCACCCCTTGAGGATGGATTTTCCTGTTATTATCTAAATAAAATAGAGCTGTAACACTGATTTGTCTGAGACTATAACACCGTCTGTCCAAGACCTGAGAGCTGGGACGCGCTGAGGGCTTTAAAGTCCGTCCCTGCAGATGTTTGTTGTGATGAGACACCCGAGGGGAATACACTGGCCTGACATCCAGGGCACGGTGACTCTGGCTAACGTGGCTGAAACAACCTCTGCGAGCACCCCTCACCCCCACCCCGCAAGGAGGAGGCCACGCACGGGAGCCCAACTCTGCCAAAGCTCCCGGGGTAGATGCGGAAGGCGAAGAAAACCCAGCGCAGGGAAAGTGACAAGAGGCCCATCGTGCGGGAAATCAGGACACCAAAAACGAACTCAGCAGAAAGCTCATGCAGCTCAGCCTCAGATTCCAGAAGACCTCCGGTTAAGGTAGGAGAGCCTTGCTCCTATGGCTATATGCAGGGACTATGCCTCACAAAATCTTTATTCCTTTACAATCTTTTGTTTCTCGTTTCCTCGAACCCCCTGTGAACAGAAGGGCGGCAGTGGGTGCAAATGAGGGACTCCGGAGAGACTACTCTTTGGTATGTCCCGAAGGCACTATCTGCTGAGCCCCAGTAGCTGTTATCAAGCCAGGGGTTCTTCTGTCTTTACTCTTCTCTGCTAAGGATCAGATCAATGAAAACTGTGAGCACCAGTCAGATATTTAGCAGATTTTCCTGCAGGCTTTGAAGGGGATCCCTTGGCACGTTTGCCCCACTGCTTTTTCCTCCCGTCCTTCAGCTCTATCCCGGGACTTGAGCCCGGCCCCCAGAATGCCTGGCTTCAGGACCTAAGGAAGCTCAGGCTCTGATGTTTCATTGCAAAAATTCAATGAGAGACAAACTTATAGGTAAGAGGTGGATTTGTTAGGATTCAGAGAGAAGCACCGGACTCTACAGGGTATAGGCCATGGAATGCAGCCTGGCTAGGTTTTGCCAGCGGGATGAATTCATATGCTAATGAGTGGGAGAATCATCCCAGCCATTGGGGAACCACCCACTCCTCTGTATTTTGACAGTGATTTAGAGCTGTCCTGCCAAAAGCAGGAAGTCAAGAAACACCTGGAGTAACAGGCAAATTTGGCCTGGGAATGCGGAATGAAGCAGGGGAAAGACTAATAGAGTTTTGCCAAGAAAATGCACTGGTCATAGCAAACATCCTCTTCCAACAACACAAGAGAAGACTCTACACATGGACATCACCAGATGGTCAACACCGATATCAGACTGATTATATTCTTTGCAGCCAAAGATGGAGAAGCTTGATATAACCAGCAAAAACAAGACCAGGAGCTGACTGTGGCTCAGATCATGAACTCCTTATTACCAAATTCAGACTTAAATTTAAGAAAGTAGGGAAAACCACCAGACCATTCAGGCACGACCTAAATCAAATCCCTTATGATTATACAGTGGAAGGGAGAAATAGATTTAAGGGCCTAGATCTGATAGATAGAGTGCCTGATGAACTATGGAATGATCAAATATCTTTGGTCAGTGTAGGGCATTTCAAGGCTACTTTATCAGTAAGAAATAAATGGAGGTGGAGGGCTGTCCCTACACCTAATTCTTTAGTATGCAGAGATGTTAAGTCATCATCCTCATATTTAGCTTCTGGTGTTACCTTGGCCCTTACCCTCCCACCCACTTTCTTTATAACTTCTTTCTATGATGTCCCATCCCAAAGGCATCTCTAGGGTAGTAGAACCACCCAGGAGTGAGTTAAAGCAGAGGCTTCAACAATTCAAATTACAGAAAATTATACTACACAATAAATAAATACACTCAACACATTTTTAAACAACCGGTCAAAACTAGGTAACTTCTAAGAAACCCTTCTTTTCATTGTTGTTGTTCAGTTGCTAAGTCGTGTCTGACTCTTTGTGACTCCATGAACTGCAGCACGCTGGGCTTCTTTTCATTAGTTAAGGTCTAATAGGCATTTGCTTGAATAGACTCAAATTGGTGAAAGACTTAGTGTGTGCTCAGCAAACCAAGTGATGTGTATCAGAAAAATATCCTTGCACTCACAGAAGACCCTTTGCTTTGGTCTCATAACTCTAGATAGTGCCCAATACAAGGCAATGGATTGAGAGAAACTGATCCCAATCCTTCCCAGTAGGAAGTTAATAGGAACAGATGGTGCAGACAGGAAATCTGATTTGTCAGGTAAATCTGACATCCAAAGATTAAGTCCCCCAAATCTGCTGGTGTCAAGGCATTTCTCTAGGTAGCCAAGTTCCAAGATTGAAAATTCAGACAATAAATAAAGAATAAGTATTAATATATCAACAGTATATATCAGTAAACTGTTTCACTTACAACAAATGCTTTTTTTGATAAAGGTTTCAATTTTATTTTGTAAGGTAGCCTTTGAATTTTAAATTCAAAACTTGTAAAGGATACTTTCTCAGTAAGGTAGAGATTGAAGTCTAGGTTCTCGGTCATAAAAGCAAAGCTCTGCATTCATAAAATAAAAGCAAAGCTTAAGATGTTAAGTATATCGATACTCCCAAACCTCAGAGTGGGGTTCAGTGACAAGAATGAAGCAGAGTCCATTCCTTAAAGGACTTCAGTGGGCAGGTTCCCAAGCTTCAGATATGGTCAAAAAGTGTTAAGTCGCTCAGTCATGTCCAACTCTTTGTGACCCCATGCACTGTAGCCCACTAGGCTCCTCTGTCCATGGATTTTCCAGGCAAGAATACTGGAGTGGGTTGCCCTTTCCTTCTCCAGGGGATATATCTGACTCAAGGATTGAACCTGGATCTCTCATATTGCAGGCAGACTCTTTACTCTCTGAATCACCAGGGAGCCAGATATGGTCAGTTAGGACCCAAAGAGTGTATGGGACTCTCAGTAGAACAAAAGCTGACTTCAGAAGCAGAACTCAAGGTCAAATCTAGGCCAGCAGTTGAGACTTGGGCAGGCACTTCTTATATTTTTCCTGCTTAAGGTTAAGATTGGTCCTACAGATAAGATCAGGGTTTAGCCTACATACACTGGGAAAAATTCAGGGGAGCAAGGGATGGACCCACAAATGAAGAAAGTCAGGTTGCTAGGGCTAATAGGACCTGACAAGGAGTCGGAGATGGTTGCTGTTACAAAATGTTTGCTAGGTGCTCTAGAAAACCCAACACATGTTGTATGGATAGAATTTTTTTTTTAATACGGTTGGTTTTATTTATTTTAAATTTATATTCTTATTTTTGGCTGTGCGGGGTTCTTCATTGCCGCACACAGGCTTTCTCTAGTTGTGGCAAGTGGGGGCTACTGTCTAGTTGGGGTACACTGGCTTCTCATTTGTGGTGCTTTCTCTTGTTGCAGAGCATGGGCTCTAGAGTGTTTGGGCTTCAGGAGTTGTGGTACGTGGGCTTAATTGTACTGTATGTAGAATGTGGAATCTTCCTGGACCGGAGATTGAAACCATGTGCCCTGCAGAGTCTTTACCACTGGACTACCAGGGAAGTCCAGGGTTTTTATTAATATATGGTCTATGATTACAGTGTTACAATTTGCTGGGCCTGACAGATTTTTTACCATTGAGATGTTTATGGAAGAAAGTTTGAATTTGCTGCCAGGCATCGGCTTGTGCATTTGAGTGAGCCTTTGGCTCACCTCCATAGAATATTGGTTGGCCCAAAACTGCATGCACAGAGGCTCTACAAAGAGGAAAATAAGGTGGGTCAATCAATGGCCAGTTCCTGGATAGTAGATTATCTGGGGTCTGTCTTTCCCATGGGCTTGTAACCGTTCAGAGGCTATACGAGCATAGACTTCACTCTTCCAGTTATGATCATCCATGCTAACAATAAACAGGAAGGGCCCCTGGGCCTTTTCCAATGGAATAAGACTTTGGTGGTTGGTTTTCTCCAGTGGGTTGCCCCAAATATCCACAAAATTTAAAAAGCCTGACTCAGTGATTGTATATTTTTCTAGGTCATAGCTGAGCTCAGGAATAATCATATCTTTGTAACGCAGAGGAGCTATTGTGTTGGCCACGCAGGCATTAATAACTACAGTGGCTGTGATGCCCTTCAAGAAGGAGGCTACTGAGAGACACAGGTCACCTCCTTTGGAATAGCCAAGAAGCCCAACACCAGGGCCTTTCACCTGATGAAAAGAGAGAATGATAACAAGTTTAGAATTCATACATGGCGAATTTAACTGTGATTTTACATTCTCTAGGCAGCTTTCTGAAATGTCATTTGCTTTCCGTCCTTATGCAACAGTCTACAAAGTTCAAATATATTTTCTAATGAGCAAATCAATTAACTTCCAGTACACAGGGCCTCCACTAATGGCCTCTATTTATGGCAATGGGGTCAAGAGTACACACAGAGGCCCATATACTCTTTACCTAAATATTTTAAAAGGTTACAAATATTTAAAAGTTAAATAAAATATATTTTTCCTGTAACCCTGATAAATACACCTCATAACAATTTATAAGCTCAGGTTCAAATTTTATACCTTGGAACTCTTTGGAATTCTGTACTGGAACATGGCATGGAGGGAGCACCGCCTCTGCCCCAGTCTCTGGTTTTTAGCCACCTCTTCTTCTCTTCCCATCTCTGGCTCCATCATGTACCTTAAAAGCCCCCTTACACAAGGACACCCCAGCCTACATGTTTATGGTATAGGTATATTCGCATTATGATTATACAGTGGAAGTGAGAAATAGATTGAAGGGCCTAGATCTGATAGACAGAGTGCCTGATGAACTATGGAATGAGGTTCATGACATTGTACAGGAGACAGGGATCAAGACCATCTCCATGGAAAAGAAATGCAAAAAAACAAAATGGCTGTCTGGGGAAGCCTTAAAAATAGCTATAAAAAGAAGAGAGGCAAAAAGCAAAGGAGAAAAGGAAAGATACAAGCATCTGAATGCAGAGTTCCAAAGAATAGCAAGAAGAGATAAGAAAGCCTTCTTCAGCGATCAATGCAAAGAAATAGAGGAAAAGAACAGAATGGGAAAGACTAGAAATCTCTTCAAAAAAATTAGAGATACCAAGGGAACATTTCATGCAAAGATGGGCTCGATAAAGGACAGAAATGGTATGGACCTAACGGAGGCAGAAGATATTAAGAAGTGTCAAGAATACAAAGAAGAACTGTACAAAAAAAATCTTCACGACCCAGATAATCATGATGATGTGATCACTCATCTAGAGCCAGACATCTTGGAATGTAAAGTCAAGTGGGCCTTAGAAAGCATCACCACTAACAAAGCTAGTGGAGGTGATGGAATTCCAGTGGAGCTGTTTCAAATTCTGAAAGATGATGCTGTGAAACTGCTGCACTCAATATGCCAGCAAATTTGGAAAACTCAGCAGTGGCCACAGGACTGGAAAAGGTCAGTTTTCATTCCAATCCCAAAGAAAGGCAATGCCAAAGAATGCTCAAACTGCCACACAGTTGCACTCATCTCACATGCTAGTAAAGTAATGCTCAAAATTCTCCAAGCTTTCAAATCCTAAAAGATGATGCTGTGAAAGTGCCACATTCAATATGCCAGCAAATTTGGAAAACTCAGCAGTGGGCACAGGACTGGAAAAGGTGTTTTCATTCCAATCCCAAAGAAAGGCAATGCCAAAGAATGTTCAAACTACTGCACAATTGCACTCATCTCACATGCTAGTAAAGTAATGCTCAAAATTCTCCTAGCCAGGCTTCGGCAACATGTGAACCGTGAAATCCCTGATGTTCAAGCTGGTTTTAGAAAAGGCAGAAGAACCAGAGATCGAATTGCCAACATCTGCTGGATCATGGAAAAAGCAAGAGAGTTCCAGAAAAACATCTATTTCTGCTTTATTGACTATGCCAAACCCTTTGACTGTGTGGATCACAGCAAACTGTGGAAAATTCTGAAAGAGATGGGAATACCAGACCACCTGACCTGCCTCTTGAGAAACCTGTATGCAGGTCAGGAAGCAACAGTTCGAACTGGACACAGAACAACAGAATGGTTCCAAATAGGAAAAGGAGTACGTCAAAACTATATTGTCACCCTATTTACAGAGTACATCATGATAAATGCTGGACTGGAAGAAACGCAAGCTGGAATCAAGATTGCTGGGAGAAATACCAATAACCTCAGATATGCAGATGACACCATCCTTATGGCAGAAAGTGAAGAGGAACTAAAAATCCTCTTGATGAAAGTGAAAGAGGAGAGTGAAAAAGTTGGCTTAAAGCTCAACATTCAGAAAATGAAGATCATGGCATCCGATCCCATCACTTCATGGGAAATAGATGGGGAAACAGTGGAAACAGTGTCAGACTTTATTTTTCTGGGCTCCAAAATCACTGCAAATGGTGATTGCAGCCATGAAATTAAAAGACGCTTACTCCTTAGAAGGAAAGTTATGACCAACCTAGATAGCATGTTCAAAAGCAGAGATATTACTTTGCCAACTAAGGTTCATCTAGTCAAGGCTATGATTTTTCCTGTGGTCACGTACGGATTTGAGAGTTGGACTCTGAAGAAGGCTGAGCACTGAAGAATTGATGCTTTTCAACTGTGGTGTTGGAGAAGACTCTTGAGAGTCCTTTGGACTGCACGGAGATCCAACCAGTCCATTCTGCAGGAGATCAGTCATGGGATTTCTTCGGAAGGAATGATGCTAAAGGTGAAACTCCAGTACTTTGGCCACCTCATGAGAATAGTTGATTCATTGGAAAAGACTCTGATGCTGAGAGGGATTGGGGGCAGGAGGAGAAGGGGACGACGGAGGATGAGATGGCTGGATGGCATCACGGACTCAATGGACGTGAGTCTGAGCGAACTCCGGGAGTTAGTGATGGACAGGGAAGCCTGGCGTGCTGCAGTTCATGGGGTCGAAAAGAGTAGAACACGACTGAGCGACTGAACTGAACTGAACTGCCACCTCTGGGTGTGTCTTTTGGCTTACGATTGGGGATTCAGGTTTCCTTGAATTTGATTTGTCATCTTGGACCCAATTGATTTTGATTGGTTTATGTTATGCCCTTGTGCTATGTCATTCTTTCAAAGATTCTGCTCTGCCCCCTTCCCTCCTGGTTCATGCTATTTTCTTCAGCCCCATCCAGGCCCACAATGTTGCCTCTACAGTCTGGAGGGAAAACCGGAAAATAGTTGGCCCTTGGGAAGGAGATACTGTATAATATCCAACCCTCTAGATATTCAGGCCTTCATTTCCATGTTTCCTACAACACGTGCAACCCCAGTATCTCTCAGTGAACCCGCTAGGCCAGGCGACAGGCACACAATTCCTGCTAGAAATTCATCAACTGGCATCCCTTCAAAGGCTATTGGGCTTCCAGGGATAATGTTTGCCACTTTGGGAGTTAGCCCTGCAGGCCATTTGGGTCCAAACTCCTGTTACACTTCTAAAGTTACCAACATACCCTTGGATCAAATCTCCACTCCACTCTTACGGAACATCTGGTCTGCTGCCTCTTAACAAATTTATTCTTAAGCCAATTACTAGCTCCTACAATCAGGACCCTGCCCCCTTGTAGGCAACATTGCTCCACCCAGCCTTCTATGAAAATATCTTAATGTCCCTAACAGAGCCACATAACCCACTCCTTTGTCATTACTTCTGTTATTACCTAAAGTGAGTCTATGACAACGGCATGTTTACTATTGGAGACACCCTAAACTGCTCTTATGGAGGACTAAGGAAAGAAATCAGTGACTTACAGTCCCTCAGAGCAGTAAGAGGATAAGGTTTATGACTGTTACACTGTTTCCCAGTCTCAGGGCACAGACTTGGATTGCTTTACATCATATCTATTCCCATCCATGGTGGACAAACCAACAATGAGTTAAGATTACAACCCCTTAATCCTACCCAGCACTGGTCACTCTGGAGACCTTGGAGATGCCCAACTCCAGTCTGGGGGTCCCAGGAGGTCAACCTGCCTTGACCTGCCTAGGGATCTGGTCCTTGAAAGGTTGTCATGCTTCAACCTGCTTGGGGATCCGCCAGTCCAGGAGTCCCAGGAGGCCATCACGCCTTGAACTGCCTGAGGATTCGATCTCCAGGAGGCCACGCCTCAGCCTGCCTGGGGATCTGCACCCTGACCTGGGGACGCCTGGCTCTCAGGTTGCAACAGTACTGGGTAGGATAAGCTGCAGAAAGACTCACCCCTAAGGAAGTCCACCCATGGAAATCAAAGGAGGCCTATTAGTTTTTTTCTTTTTCTTTTCCTCCCTGTCATGACTGTTTTTCAGATGGGAAATAACCAATCCACTTCCTGGCAGATGCCCTTGAGATGTATCCTTGATAACTGGAAGCTGTTCGATCCTCTAACTGTAAGGAGAAGTCACTTAAAATTCTTTTGCGCCACTGCGTGGCCACAGTATCCACTGTGGGACAAGGAACACTGGCCTGAGGATGGGAGCTTAAATTACACTATCATCCTGAAATTAGAATTATTCTCCAAAAGACAAGGGAAATGGACAGAGATCCCCTATGTCCAAATTTTCTTCCGACTAAGAGATATGAAGGAACTCTGTCTTAAGTATGGGAGTGTTGTACTCCCTAAAAGTGAGCCCACTAGGCAAATGGTGTTAGGCACAGGCAACTAAGAGAAGGAGCCCCCTTAAAGGCTCACCTCTCAAGCCCCAAAGAGACTGCAGCCTTCCATGGCTCCCAAGTTGCCTGGTACTCCTTTCTTATATCCAAACGTGCCCCCATATCTGGGAGAATCCCCTCCACAAAAGCCAGCTCCAGTTGAAACTGGAGGAGAACTTGGACCAACTCGAGTCCATAAGCCCTTCTCCCTCTTAGAACTAAGACAGATCAAACAAGACCTGGGAAGCTATACAGACGACCCAGGCAAATATATAGATACATTCCAACATATTACTTTGGCCTTTGACTTGACGTGGAAGGACAGCATGATCATATTTAGTCAAACTTTATCTGACCCTGAGCATACTAGGGTGTTAAAGGAAGCCCAGAGGTATGAAACAGGGCTTCGCATGTCCAGTGACAGATACCCAGTGGGGGAAACTGCAGTCCCCTCCTCCGACCCTAATTGGAATTACAATGGCCCTGAGCACATCTGGGAAAGGGATCATTTACGAATCTGTGTGAAGACAGGACTGGAAGCAGCCCAGCAGAAAGTGATCGGCTGCGCCCGGGCCTCAGCAGTGACTCAGGAGCCCAGTGAGAACCCCGTTCCCTTTCTGGAAAGGCTAAAAGAGGCCCTCCAAAAGTTTACCAATCTGGACTTAGACTCTTACGAGAGACAGGTGATTTTAAAGGACAAATTCCTGTCCCATGCATCAGCTATCAGAATTAAGTTACAACAGCTACGGCAGCAGGGCCCTGCTTCCTCTTTAGATGAGATGGTCCAGACAGCCACCAATACGGTTTATAACAGAGAACAGGAGAAGGAGGCCAAGGCCCAGGAGAAGGAGAGAAAGGAAGAGACAAGGTATGCCCAGATGCTGGCCGCCCTCCAGGGAGGCCCTATGGCAAACCCCGAGTCCTTGAAGAACAAGGCATGAGACAAATGCCTGATCTGTAGACAGGCGGGCATTGGGCCAAAGAGTGTCCAAACGGTGACAAGTCTCCTAGAACGGCTTGCCACAAATGCCATCAACTGGGACTTTAGGCGACACTCTGCCCTCAGGACCCAAGAGCCTCAAGGTCAAGTGCCAAGCCTTCCCTCATGATGGTTCAAGAGGACTGAAGCGTCCCGCTCCAGCCAGCCTGCCTGTCACAGATAACCATCACGGGGCTGGGGCCAAGGGTGCAACTGGATGTGGCAGGTAGGTCCAAGAATTTCTTGGTTGACACAGGGGCTACCTACTCTGTCTTGATCTCCTACTCTGGAGCCTTCTCCTCCCAAACCTGTACCATTTTGGGTGCTATAGGAAAAACAACTACTAAAAGATTCACCCAAGCATTTCTTTGTTGCTGGGATGGACAAATATTTTCCCACCAGTTTCTGGTGGTCTCTGAGTGTCCTACTTACTTATTGGGAAGAGATATACTCACTAAACTCAGGATCACCCTTGTGATGGAAAGCTTTTCAGCCTCTAGGGCCAGCTTCTGGTTACTACTGAAGAACCCATTACACCTTCTCCAATAAGAAGGACCAAAAAGTATGGGAAGACAAAATTAACTCCCAGGTGTGGGACCAGGGGATTCCTGGACGAGCCCTCCAAGATGACCTGGTCATCACTGTCCTCCGAGATCCCACTCGGTTTCCTAGCCGGAAACAATATCCCCTCAGAAGAGAGGCTCGGGAGGGATTACAGCCTTTAATAAATAAATTCCTTGCTTGTGGGCTGTTGGTCTCCACCAATTCGCCATGTAACACCCCAATCCTCCCAGCAAAGAAAAAGGACGGAACCTGGTGAATGGGTCAAGATCTCCGGATCATAAATGAAGCTGTAGTCCCCCTCTATCCCACAGTACCCAATCCCTATGTAATCTTGGGAGAAATCTCACCCAGTGCCAAATGGTTTACAATCTTGGATCTCAAAGATGCATTTTTTTATTTTTTATTTTTTGCATACCACTGGCTAAAGAATCCCAATATTTTTTTGTGTTTGAGTGAGAGGCCCCAGGAGAAAAACACCAACAGATGACTTGGACAGTATTACCTCAGGGGTTCAGAGATAGCCCCCACCTGTCTGGACAGGCCCTTAGCCAGGATCTCCTAGATCTGGACCTGGAACCTAGTGGGAAAATATTACAATATGTAGATGATCTACTAATCTGTTCTCCAGATAAGAAAAGTGCCCAACAACATGCAATTCAGGTTCTAAACTTTTTAGCAGAAAGGGGATATAAAGTCTCCCGTGCTAAGGCACAGATGGTCGACACAAAGGTCACTTACTTGGGAGTTCAGATTACACACGGGCCCAGGAGGCTGTCCTCTGATCTGGTATAAGGAACCCTCCGGTTGCCCACCCCCACGACTCAAAAACAATTGTGAACTTTCCTGGGGCTAACTGGGTATTGTAGAATCTGGATACCCAGCTATGGTCTGATTGCCCAGGCCTTAGAAAGGGCTTAAAGGGGTGGGATAAAACCATCCCACTAATGTGGGGAGCTCCTCAAAAGAAGGCAGAGGCTACACTAAAACAGGTCTTAACTCAGGCACTTGCGTTGAAGTCGCCAGACCCAGAAAAAGCATTCCAACTCTATGTCTATGAAAGAGAGGGAATAGCCTTGGGAGTGTTAACTCAGAGGTTGGGATCTGAGCTCCAGCCTATAGCTTACTTATCCAAGAGGCTTGATCCAACCGCCCGAGGCTGGCTTCCATGCCTTCGAAATCTTGCAGCTATTGCAACCATGATAGAAGATGCTTTAAAACTCTCCTTTGGGGACAAACTAACTATTTTTACCAGCCACCAAGTAAAACAACTCCTAAATGGGAGAGGCTATTTATGGATGTCTGATCAAAGAATCCTCAAATATCAAGTAATGCTGATGGAAAATCCAGGCCTCACTATATCCCCTTGTGAGGGGATAACCAGCCACCCAGCCACTCTCCTGCCTGCCCTCGAGGGCTCTCTCCCCTTTCTTTTGTCTTGAAACTTTGAACCACTGGACAAAACCCTAAGAGGGATTGTCAGAAGATCCTCTGACCAATCCTGAGGAAATCTGGTACACTGATGGAAGCAGTTTTGTCTTGGATGGAAAAAGGAGTGGAGGATATGTAATAGTCTCCAATTTTGAGACCATAGAGGCTAAACTTTTGTCACCAGCTACTTCAGCCCACTTAGCTGAGCTCATAGCCCTGACTCGAGTTTTAGAGCAGGGAAAAGGAAAAAGAGTAGCCATTTACACTGACTCCAAGTATGCCTTTCTGGTGCTACACACACATGCTGCTATTTGGAAAGAAAGAGGCCACTTGACCACCTGAGGGTCCCCAATCAAGTATGGTGATCAAATCCTTAGACTCTTGGAGGCAGTCCATCTGCCCACTGAGGTTTCAGTCTCCCATTGTAAAGGACACCAAAAAGGGAGCACGGAAGTGGCACGAGGGAACCAGGCAGTCGATCAGGCAGTTAAGACAGCAGCATTACAGAACCATGACCTAATAGGGGTTGCCACCCTAGTTCCACAGACTAATTTGCCACAAACTCCTTCATATACTGAAGGTGAGACTTTTAAAGCAAAGAGGGGGGATTTTCAAGAATATCATATGGGGTGGTTCCAAAAGGAGAGACTCCTTTTTCTGCCTGGGAACCTCCAATGGAAGTTGGTTAACTCCTTACAGGCCACCATTCATTTAGGAGAAAAGGCCCTCCAAAGACTACTAGAAAGGTCTTTCAGAGGAACAAGCTTCCAAACAACTATAAGACAAGTGGTCTCCTCTTGTCCCACTTGCCAATTAAACAACCCCCAAGGAGCTTGAAGACCCCAGCTGGCCCAGCCCATCCAATGACGTGGGGCCTATCCAGGAGAGAACTGGCAGATGGACTTCACCCAGATGCCAGTTTCTCAAGGGTATACATACCTATGAGTCATGATAGATACATTCACAGGATGGGTTGAAGGCTTTCCTACCTGGACTGAGAAGGCTGAGGAGGTGGTTAAAAAAACTGCTCCATGAAATCATTCCAAGATTTGGTCTGCCCAGATCATTACAAAGTGACAATGGGACATCATTTACTTTTAAGGTCAACCAAAGGGTCTCTGAAGCATTGGGCATTACTTATTATCTCTGTTGTGCCAGGAGGCCTCAGTTTTCAGGAAAAGTAGAACGAGCCAACCAATTCTTAAAATCAGTGATAAAAAAGATAACCCAGGAGACCTCCCTGGGATGGAAGGAAGCTTTATCAATAGCTCTCCTCCGCACCCACATTGTCTCTAAGGAACAGGTTGGTCTTAGTCCTTATGAGATGCTGTAGGGGAGACCTTTTGTTTATGTCAGTGACCTCTTCCTAGATCCAGAGATTCAGACCCTCCAGTCTTATACCATGGCCATTGGGCAATTCCAACAGGATATACGCTTGTGGAGTATGAACCAAGACCCAAAAGATTCTAGGGAGTCGAGTTCTAATTAAAGTCTGGAAAGATGGGTTCCCAAAGACTCAACTCCAGCCCACATGGAAGGGCCCCTCCCCTGTAATACTTTCTACCCCACAACAGCCAAGGTACCAGGACATGACTCCTGGATTCACTACTCACGAGTCAAGCCATGGAAGAAATCAGAAGAGGACACACAATACACCTGTGAGCCCCTGAGAGCTCTCAGATACCTATTCACAACTACAAACAACTGTCATTCTAATCAACACCTCCCAAATCTGGTTTCTGGGAATACAATTTCTCAGGATAGCTCTAAAGAGCCAACACAGCTTGACAGAGACTGTACTCCAAAACAGACCGGAGATAGATTTTCTGATCCCTGGACAAGGAGGGACTTGAGCCATCCTGGTGATGTGAATTTGGAATTGGAAGACTGGTTCCAAATAGGAAAAGGAGTACATCAAGGCTGTATATTGTCACCCTGCTAATTTAACTTCTATGCAGAGCACATCATGAGAAACGCTGTAGTGGGAGAAACACAAGCTGGAATCAAGATTGCCGGGAGAAATATCAGTAACCTCAGATATGCAGATGACACCACCCTTATGGCAGAAAGTGAAGAGGAGCTAAAAAGCCTCTCAATGAAAGTGAAAGAGGAGAGCGAAAAAATTGGCTTAAAGCTCAACATTCAGAAAACAAAGATCATGGCATCTGGTCCCATCACTTCATGGGAAATAGATGGGGAAACAGTGGAAACCGTGTCAGACTTTATTTTGGGGGCTCCAAAATCACTGCAGATGGTGACTGCAGCCATGAAATTAAAAGACGCTTACTCCTTGGAAGAAGAGTTATGACCAACCTAGATAGCATATTCAAGAGCAGAGACATTACTTTGCTGACTAAGGTCCGTCTAGTCAAGGCTATGGTTTTTCCTGTGGTCATGTATGGATGTGAGAGTTGGACTGTGAAGAAGGCTGAGCGCCAAAGAATTGATGCTTTTGAACTGAGGTGTTGGAGAAGACTCTTAAGAGTCCTTTGGACTGCAAGGAGATCCAACCAGTCCATTCTGAAGGAGATCAGCCCTGGGATTTCTTGGGAAGGAATGATGCTAAAGCTGAAACTCCAGTACTTTGGCCAGCTCATGTGAAAAGTTGACTCATTGGAAAAGACTCTGATGCTGGGAGGGATTGGGGCAGAAGGAGAAGGGGCCGACCGAGGATGAGATGGCTGGATGGCATCGCTGACTCGATGGACATGAGTCTGAGTGAACTCCAGGAGATGGTGATGGACAGGGAGGCCTGGTGTGCTGCGATTCATGGGGTTGCAAAGAGTCGGACATGACTGAGCGACTGAACTGAACTGAACTGAATGCCCCTACTAGTCCTTGTTATGCCATATTGACGCTGCTTACGATTGTTCCATGTACTGTCAATTGTCTAACCTGTTTTATCTCTGCCCAGGTCAACAAGCTACAACATTCAGTGCCAGTTCAACAAGCATATAAAACTACAGCTGACCATGGAAAATATCACTCACCCTTAGATGGACACCACTATAAGGACTCTGAGGCTTGAGACTAGTAAGAGGGGGAAGCCCAAAGCCCCTCATTGTCCCAGTTCAGCAGGAAGTAGCCAGAAAGACCTCGACATCCCTATTCCCAAAGAACTGGACCTCCCATCTCTTGAGAGGGGAACGTTAGGTTGTTAGGCTAGGAAATAGAAGTCAAGAATGGCGGTGGCTAAAAGACAAGGAAGGGAAAAGCCCATGAAAAAAGAACAAAGGAAGGTCTGAGGACCGGAGTGAGGACCTCAGGTGGAACCACTGCTGGCCAGCCCAATTTACATAGGGCAGGCCCAAGAGGAGAAAAAACATATTAAAAAGGGGGCCAAAGGGCTGAGGGTCTCTCTCTCTCTCTCTCTCTCTTCCACGTACTGGGGCGCTCTTCTCTTCGCGTCTTTGGGTTGACATGCCCTCACACCTTGAGGATGGACTTTCCTGCTATTATCTGAATAAGATGGAGCTGTAACACGGGGCTGTTACACTGATCTGTCTAAGACCTATAACACGGTCTGTCCAAGACCCGAGAGCTGGGACATGCTGAAGGCTTTAATGTCCGTCACTCCAGTCTTCGTTGTAACAACACAGAACTGAGGGGAATACGCTCGCCTGACATTGCCATTCACCATTATTTATTCATTGCAGTGAAACATCAGTTACTTGCTTTCTAGCGTACCTTTTTCTCTCTCATACTAATAAGGCTGACTCCCCTCCCTCCCCCACCGCAGGAAATCACCTCCTTCTTGTTTCAGCTCTTTGCTTCAAGTTGGGAGTCTTTCTCCAGCTTCAGAAACAAATCAAATGGCCCAGACTTCAACCAATTAGTAATGGCAACCCACTCGAGTACGCTTGCCTGGAAAATCCCAGGAGAAGCCTGCAGGCTACAGTCCATGGGGTCGCAAAGAGTCGAACAGGACTGAGCAACCTCACTTTCACTATTGCCATGGTGACAGTGATTGGTCAGGGATGGTCATGTAACACCCGGTTAAATGCAGTTATGTTTTCTGCATCTGCTTGGATAGGCTCTTTTTTGTATTGAATATATAAGCCTCAGAGGATTAGTGACTATTCTTGCTGTAGTCATTTTGCAAACATATGGGAAATGGAACCAGCTTCAAGGTAGCATATCCGGAGAAACAGAGATGAAGAAATTGATTTTGCTATCATTGCTTGAGTCATTTGTAGTCTTAAATGAAAGACAAATCTGGATATCCGTCTCTGGACTCCTTAAGTATTTGATACAATAAATCCTCCTCTCCTGTTTTTTCTTTTGTGGGGGCTTATGTTGTTATCAGTGACATTACTTTACCAACAAAGGTCCATCTAATCAAAGCTATGGTTTTCCCAGTAGTCATGTATGGATGTGAGAGTTGGACTATAAAGAAAGTTGAGCACTGAAGAATTGATGCTTTTGAACTGTCGTGTTGGAGAAGGCTCTCAAGTTCCTTAAAGTGCAAAGAGATCCAACCAGTCCATCCTAAAGGAAAGGACTGATGCTGAAGCTGAAACTCCAATACTTTGGCCACCTGATGCAAATAACTGACTCATTTGAAAAGACCCTGATGCTGAGAAAGATTGAAGGTGGGAGGAGATGGGGACAACAAGATGAGATGGTTGGATGGTATCACTAACGTGATGGACACGAGTTTGAGTAAGCTCTGGGAGTTGGTGATAGACAAGGAGGCCTGACGCGCTGCAGTCCATGGGGTCGCAAAGAGCCAGACATGACTGAGCAACTGAACTGAACTGATGTTGTTTTCAACAGCAGAAATAATTCTAACTGATACATTTATGAAAATCAATGGCACTGTTCTTGCCCCTGGGGGTACAAAGGGATATAAAACACTTTTTCTAACTTTAAAGAGCTCAATTCTTAAAGAAACACACACACACAGAGGTTATTCCAATGTATGAGAGTTATTCATGGGGGTGTGATAAAGAATTACAAGCTGAGAAGGAAGCAGGCCAGAGAAATGATCTCCAGAAAGGTGATACTTGAAATAATTTTTCAGGGAAACGCACTTTTAAATAAAATTAGCCTGGGATTTCTTCCTAAGTTTCACTTCCTCCAAAAGCTGATTCTGACACCAAACTTTTTGGGTATAGGTAATTTATTTGGGAGATAACTCCAGAAAGAACAAGAGAGTAGGGGAAAATGAGACTGGAATGGGAGAAAAAGCAATGAAGGGTACATTGACTAAATTAGTATTTCTGCTGTAGTCCTGGAGAAAACCCTCAGGGACGTGCTATCAGCGAGCCGGGATCCAGCTGGAGGGAAACTGAAGAACGCCCAGAGGTTACGGGGTAGAGCGTCAGTTTGTATCTGCTACAATTCCCATTTTTTGTGGGAAGACTTATCTCCTCCCAGTTGTTTCTGTGAACTCCCAGACACCTAGATTCTCATTGTTTTGATTGGTTCTGAGCTTCCAGTGAATTATCTCATTGTAGCTGTTTTCTCACGTCTGCTTTGTGCCAACCTCATGTGGATCTCAGCCATTTATCTCTGATTTCCTCTGCAAACTTAAAGAAAAGTTTTTCCAGGGTGTGTTTTGATGGATACATATGGGCAGCACAAGCTTTAGAAGATGAGGGTATTGGGAGAGTTTTTATCTATGAAAAAAAAATATTTTAAAATGTAGTATGACACAATCTTGGTCGAGGAAGCCTGAGATCTCTATCCTGGGCTGTGTTCCTCAGGCATAGAGCCCGAGATGGGAATTCTTGTGGCTTCAGTGAAGTCGGTAAGGGAATGGAGAGAGCAGGATAGGAAAAGGGGAAAAGCTAGGGAAACCGTGGATCCTGGAGGGAGCTCTGGAATGAAAATAGCACCACACTATCCTTGCTAGAGCCCAAGACAGCTCTTTACGCCTTTGCATTAGCCAGTCATTGACTGCAGGCTGCCTCTCAGGCATTTCTGAACTAAGTACTCCTGTTGTTAACAGGCATTTTTCATGGGAAAGGTGCACCTGTGAGCTGTTGGCATCCAGTGCTCAGAAGCTGGCAGATGGGTGTACCCACGCTTGTTTGTCAGCGGGGATGTCACTGGAAAGACAAAAATGCCTACTATGGACACTTGGCCGTGACGAGCTCTCACTGGCTAGGCTCCCCCCGAGGCTCGGCCTTCTGCAACAGGGCTCATCTCCATTTGTTTCTCTCGAGACTCTTTCGCTTCTTCAGCTCCTGGCCAGCGCTATGACTTTTTTATTTTATCTTTTATTGGAGTTTAGTTGTTTCACAATGTTGTGTTACTTTCTGCTGTACAGCAAACTGAATCAAGTCTGTGTACATAATTCTCTCTTCACTACCAGAGCTCTGAATAGAGTTCCCTGTGCTGTACAGCAGGCTCTGATTAGTTATAGAGTTTATACCTAGTAGTGTATATATATCATACGTAGTAGTGTATATACACCGATCCCAACCTCCCAATCCATCCCACCAACCCCCTGGTTTTTCCCTTGGTGTTCATACATTGATTCTTGAAATACAAATGGACTTTTGATATCATATAAAACAATTGATTCTCAGTATCACTTGAAAAAGATCTTCCTTTGCCACCCAAAGCTTGTCCTGAGTTAAATAAAGGGCTACTCACTCAAGTTATTCTGGTTCTTGTATAAGTTTTATGGAAAAGGCCACAGACTTGGAATTTTAGCCTCCACTCTCCTTTGTCCATTTCTGAATGTGGAGATATATTTTATCACTGAAACAAATGCCTGCATTAACAGAAGTGTTTATAGTCAGTTTGCTTTTAAACAACAACGATTTTATCTTTGTAAAAGATGAATAGCATCTGGATAAGGAGATAAGCTTGCTTTTGGTGAAAAAAAAAAAGCATATGTAAGGATGCAGGGAACTGAGCTTGGCAGGCTTAGGAAACCTGCTTTAGTTAAACTGGATCTGAATTCAAATTGTGCAAGGATCTAGCAACCAAGTGAAATGAGGTGCAGAGGTAAGTAGGTAGGGGTCATAGGTTTAATGGGTTCATATGTGATATTCCTGGAGAAGGAAATGGCAACCCACTCCAGTATTCTTGCTTGGAGAATTCCATGGACAGAGGAGCCTGGTGGGCTACAGTCCATGGAGTCACACAGAGTCAGACATGACTGAGCAACTATCCTTCACGTGATATCAAGGAGTACAGACTTTACCCTGAAGATATGCTATGCTTACTTAGATCGGCATTTAAGAAAGACTGTTCTCTATCTTTCCTGAAGAGTTTGGACTTGAGAAGGGCAACAGTGGGATAGGAATATCAGTTATGGCACCTTTCTACAAAAACATGAACAATGATGCTGTTTCTGAAATAACACTATGACAATAGTAATATGGAGAATGGTAAGATATGAAAAGTAAAAAAGACAGGACCAGATGATGAATAGGATCAAATAAGGGCAGTGATACTCAGGAGAGATTACCAACTTTGGGGCTTACATAATATTCTCTCATCCCCTATTCTGGTTATCTCTGTGCTCTCAATGAAATAAAAATGGTATTATGCTCTACATACTGTTTTATAACCTTTAATAGTATAAACATCTTTCTTTATAGTAAGCATGGTATAAAATATTAATTTCAATAACTGTTTAGTGTTTCATTATACAGATGTTAAATGATTTATTTCATCTCCTATTGTTTATTGTCTATTATAAACTATGTAGTTAAATATCTTTAAAGCCAACATTTGCTTATGTTCTTAATTATTATTCTAGGATGTTCTTAGAAAAAAATTACTGCCTTTTTTTTAAGGTTGCTTATAAATATGGCCAAGTTATTCTCCAGAAGGTTTATGTACCAAAATATTCACAAAACCACCCACCATTTGGTTTAAAGTGTCATGAAAGTTGTACTCTGTGACTGGGACTTTCATAGATTAAGGTAAATTCTAATTGCATAAATGTAAATGTTTTAATGCCTACTTTTACTTTAGCCCTATTTCTATGGAGATATTTGGGGAAGTTGGGAATTTTTCTTTGTGATAAGGAATATAGCCCATTTTTAGTCTTGTAGATAGTTTCATCTTCCTTTTGGAAAAATAGAAAATAATCTAAAAAAAAGCCAACTTCAAGGATTTCCTGGTGGCACAGTGGATAAGACTCTGCCTCTCAATGCAGGGGACCTCTGGTCTAAGATTCCATGTGCCCTGGAGCAGTTAAGTCTGTGCGTCACTATTACTGAGGCTGCAAATCGCAACTCCTAAGCTGGTGAGCCGCAACAACTGAGGGCCGTGCCCAGAGCCTGTGCTCTGCGAAAGAATCACCAAAGTGAGAAGTCCGTGCACCACACGGAAGGGCAGCCCCCAACCCCTGTAACTAGAGACAGCCCACACGGAGCGATGAAGACTCAGCACTGCCAAAAATAAACAAATAAATATAATTGAAAAAATCCACTTAAGAATTCATGTGCATGGTATTTATCAATTGATAATTAGCAAATTGGTTTATAAGCCTATTAAGTCAATATGCATTTATTAAAAGCTCATTTGTATTCTAGATAATGTGAATAAAACCTCTTCCCTAATGCAGATTCATTCAGTGATCATGATATAACAATGATGATCATCACAAGATCTGATATTTATATGGTGTTTCCTAAGGGTCAAGCACTACTCTCTCAGCAACTCTATGAAACACTTAATATTATTATCTTCATGCAGGAGACAAAAAAAGAAATGAGGAATGAGATACATCAATGAAACAACGTGTGCTTTGTGCTGTAAGTCTTTACTCTAGGAGGAGTTCACTGAAGGGCTTCCAGTTAGTCTTGCAGGGGTGGGTCTTCTCAGAGGCTTCCTGGAGGAGTC
Source organism: Madoqua kirkii (assembly GCA_006408675.1). Classification (NCBI taxonomy): domain Eukaryota; kingdom Metazoa; phylum Chordata; class Mammalia; order Artiodactyla; family Bovidae; genus Madoqua; species Madoqua kirkii. The sequence continues at coordinate 35,352 of SJYC01052940.1, read as the reverse complement.
AATGTGTACATTGAGACACTAAAGCTGAAGAAAAGTTAGCTTATGTGCTCTTTACATATGTGTGTGTGTATTTACACCCATCAGGGTGGACTTTTTAATTCTGCAAGTATTACAGGAAGCAGGGAACCAGTATTTACTGATCATGCCTCTTGTCTGACACTGAGCTAAGTCTTTCACACCCTTCATTTGTAAACTGTGAAGACTCCTGCTTTGCAAATCTGTTGGGAGACCATCGTGAATGAAGCACCTAGTCCTTGGTGAGAGTTTGGTGATGGTGGCCAGGACCCCAGTGGTTTGTCGTTTGACTCTCCTATTTTATACATGAAGGGACTGAAGCTTGGCAAAGTAAAGAGAACTTGCTCAGAGTCTCCCAGGGAATAACGCCAGCAAGGTTCCAAGCCAGGCTCTGCTGAATTGTCTTTCAGCACCTACCCCTCCTCTGCCCATCACAGGGATAAACCAGGAGCAGATGGCGAAGCAACTGGCCATGGGAGGCTCAGGACACCTGAACAGCACTGCCTTTGCTCTCCATCCAAGACCTCAGTGACCTCCACCATCTTTAAAATTTCTTCTGAATGGAAGATCTTCAGCCAGCTTCCACTGAGACCTTAGATTATTTTCTCCAGTAGAAGGCAACAAGACAGCTAGAATCATGGGAGTGCCCCAAGCTGTCAAAGTTTTCATTTTTTAAAAACACTTCAGCACCTCAGTTCAGTTCAGTCGCTCAATCGTATGGGTTTGGGTGGACTCTGGGAGTTGGTGATGGACAGGGAGACCTGGCATGCTGCAGTCCACCGGGTCACAAAGAGTTGGAAACTACTGAGCAACTGAACTGAACTCATGAAGAGTGACAGTCGGTGTGTGGAAGGTATTCAGGAAACCAATGTCTTTCACTGTAAACTTTGTAGTACTATTTGATTTCTGAAGCTAAGAATGTTAAAAAATTAAGCAGCAGAAAAAATATTCACAGTGTGTTGCAATTGTTCAATGTAATTTCAGTGCAGTTCAGTTCAGTTCAGTTGCTCAGTTGTGTCCAACTCTTCACTACCCCATGAATTGCAGCACACCAGGCCTCCCTGTCCATCACCATCTCCCAGAGTTCACTTAAACTCACATCCATTGAGTCCGTGATGCTATCCAGCCATCTCATCCTCGGTCGTCCCCTTCTCCCCCTGCCCCCAATCCCTCCCAGCATCAGAGTCTTTTCCAATGAGTCAACTCTTCTCATGAGGTGGCCAAAGTACTGGAGTTTCAGCTTCAGCATCATTCCTTCCAAAGAAATCCCAGGGCTGATCTCCTTCAGAATGGACTGGTTGGATCTCCTTGCAGTCCAAGGAACTCTCAAGAGTCTTCTCCAACACCATAGTTCAAAAGCATCAATTCTTTGGTGCTCAGCCTTCTTTACAGTCCAACTCTCACATCCATACATGACCACTGGAAAAACCATAGCCTTAACTAGACAGACCTTAGTTGGCAAAGTAATGTCTCTGCTTTTGAATATACCATCTAGGTTGGTCATAACTTTCCTTCCAAGGAGTAAGCGTCTTCTGATCTCCTTCAGAATGGACTGGTTGGATCTCCTTGCAGTCCAAGGAACTCTCAAGAGTCTTCTCCAACACCATAGTTCAAAAGCATCAATTCTTTGGTGCTCAGCCTTCTTCACAGTCCAACTCTCACATCCATACATGACTACTGGAAAAACCATAGCCTTGACTAGACAGATCTTAGTTGGCAAAGTAATGTCTCTGCTTCTGAATATGCTATCTAGGTTGGTCATAACTTTTCTTCCAAGGAGTAAGCATCTTTTAATTTCATGGCTGCAGTCACCATCTGCAGTGATTTTGGAACCTCCAAAAATAAAGTCAGCACTGTTTCCACTGTTTCCCCATCTATTTCCCATGAAATGGCGGGACCAGATGCCATGATCGTTTTCTGAATGTTGAGCTTTAACCAACTTTTTCGCTCTCCTCTTCCACTTTCATCAAGAGGCTTTTTAGCTCCTCTTCACTTTCTGCCGTAAGGGTGGTGTCATCTGCATGTCTGAGGTGATTGAAGTATAAAGACAATTCCAGGGATGAGCAGCAGCGTGAGTGAAATGTTGGTGGCACAAAAATGAGATGACAGGTTATGGCCCTGATTCCTGAATTTCTACAGTTTGATCATACTTGACTATGTCAGTTCCTACTGAAATTAATCCTGTTGAGGTAGGGCATGCTTCTTGTCTACTTCCTACCTCATTTCAAACTAAATTGAACTCAGAGATAAGACTAAAACATGTCCAGCTTCAGTCAGCTCTTGTGATTAAAACCTGCGCAGCTTCACTCAGCTCTTGTGATGATCTACCTACCCAATTAAAGGGGCATTGAAACTGGGAAATATAGTCTTTGCTTTGTTTCCTTCTAATTCATCATTTATTGATTTATAGATCACTCTTCATATGATCAAGGTGTTTTACAATACAGTAAACATCATAACAGAACTCTCAGATAAATACAATCAAACTACAGAACTAACAACACAACTGGAATGAAGCAACATTATGTCAAATTTCAAAGATGCTGAGAGGTGGCAGTATACAAAATGTAATTCCAACTGGAGACCAGACGGGCAAAGATACACAGGCACAACCCAAAATGGGCAGATTTGTAGGGGGCGAATGAGTATATAAAGTACAATTTCACAACCAAGAATGAAGGCCATTGAACATGCTCTGACACCCTAGTGATCACAGAGCTAGTGGAATAACTTCACAAAGACATTACCGTGTAATGATGAGGAAACCACCCTCACTTGGATTTTAAGCTCAAAAAGAGGCCAGGAAGCCACCTGTGTGATTTTTAGGGTTAGATCTTGAAGGAATAGGAGAGCCAGGAATGAGCATGCCTCCCTTGATGCCCTTTTCCACCTGGTTCCCTGACGGTGCTACCTGTGCCGTCTCAGCTTTCAAGAGATGTTCTGGCTTCTTTTCCTCTGCCCTTTGTTCCTCCTGGCTAAGTGTCTTCAAAATGTCCTCTCCATGTTTGCATGGTTTTTTTCTTGCATCACTGTTAACATCTCTCTTATTTTAGGGAGCTATTGAGTGGTGCTTGGTATAGTGGAGAGAATATTGATCTGTAATTGAAAAGATAGGAATCTCATTCTGGTTCAGACTGGGTACTTTGTCTCTCAGGTCAGAACTGGCAGACTATCGCTTGTGGCCAAGTCTGGCCTGCTTCCAGTTTTTAGTCCACTTTTGAGCTAAGATGGATCATACATTTTATCTGGGTTTTAAAAATATCAAAAGAAGAATAATAAAGCATGACATACAAATTATGTGGAATTCAAAATTTCAGCGTTGACTAATAAAGTTTTACTGAAACTCAGTATAGTTACATGCTTCCATAGTGTCTACAGTTGCTTTCATGAAACAGTGGCAAAGTTGAATATTTGTGACAAAGACAGTATCCTCTCTCTCAGTCAAGAAGAAAGCCAAAGAAAAAACATTTATTATCCAGCTCTGAATTTACAGAAGCTTTCTGACTTCTGTCTTGGGTCTTCAGATTCCTTCATAAGATATATACCTGGACAAGCATTTCAAGAATGTTATCTTCTCCATTCTCTTATGAAAAAAGAATTGACTTTAAAAGGTATAAAGTCTGTTTCAAGCACTGTTTATCATACAAGCCACAGTGTGGCTAAGCTGTAAAAAACCTCAGTTGTATATTGTTTTTAAAGGCTCATCATCATCACCACCTATTACAGGGCTTGCTCTAATAAAACAAGTGACAGTAGCAGAGGAACAGCTGTCCTGACACCTACTGCACAGCAACCCATCGGAAAAGCAGTCTTTGGAAGCTTGCTTATCAGAGTAGTAATACTTGTCTTGACAATCCCAAAGAAAGGCAATGCCAAAGAATGCTCCAACTACCACACAGTTGCACTCATCTCACACGCTAGTAAAGTAATGCTCAAGATTCTCCAAGCCAGGCTTCAGCAATACGTGAACTGTGAACTCCCTGATGTTCAAGCTGGCTTTAGAAAAGGCAGAGCAACCAGAGATCAAATTGCCAACATCTGCTGGATCATGGAAAAAGCAAGAGAGTTCCAGAAAAACATCTATTTCTGCTTTATTGACTATGCCAAAGCCTTTGACTGTGTGGATCACAATAAAGTGTGGAAAATTCTGAAAAGATGGGAATACCAGACCACCTGACCTGCCTCTTGAGAAGCCTATATGCAGGTCAGGAAGCAACAGTTAGAACTGGACATGGAACAACAGACTGGTTCCAAATAGGAAAAGGAGCATGTAAAGGCTGTATATTGTTTCTCTACTTATTTAACTTCTATGCAGAGTACATCCTGAGAAACGCTGGGCTGGAAGAAGCACAGGCTGGAATCAAGATTGCAGGGAGAAATATCAATAACCTCAGATATGCAGATGACACTATCCTTATGGCAGCAAGTGAAGAAGAACTAAAAAGCCTCTTGATGAAAGTGAAAGTGGAGAGTGAAAAAGTTGGCTTAAAGCTCAACATCCAGAAAATGAAGATCATGACATCTGGTCCCATCACTTCACGGAAAATAGATGGAGAAACAGTGTCAGACTTTATTTTTCTGGGCTCCAAAATCACTGCAGATGTTGACTGCAGCCATGAAATTAAAAGATGCTTACTCCTTGGAAAAAAAGTTATGACCAACCTAGACAGCATATTGAAAAGCAGAGAGACTACTTTGCCAACAAAGGTCCGTCTAGTAAAGGCTATGGTTTTTCCAGTGGTCGTTTATGGATGTGAGAGTTGGACTGTGAAAAAAGCTGAGTACCGAAGAATTGACACTTTTGGTATGTGGTGTTGGAGAAGACTCTTGAGAGTCCCTTGGACCGCAAGGAGATCCAACCAGTCCATTCTGAAGGAAATCAGCCCTGGGATTTCTTTGGAAGGAATGATGCTGAAACTGAAACTCCAGTACTTTGGCCATCTCATGTGAAGACTGACTCATTGGAAAAGACTGATGCTGGGAGGGATTGGGGGCAGGAGGAGAAGGGGAGGACAGAGGGCGAAATGGCTGGATGGCATCACAGACTCGATGGACGTGAGTCTGAGTGAACTCCGGGAGATGGTGATGAACAGGGAGGCCTGGCGTGCTGCGATTCATGGGGTCTCAAAGAGTCGGACACGACTGAGTGACTGAACTGACTGACTGACTGACAGCCTCAGTCAATTTTAATCTTTGACTAAGTACTAGGATAGTAGTTTCTGAATGATTGAATAAGTCACCCTGAGTCCATTCTGTGAATCAAATCCAGGTCTCCTGTACTGCAGGTGGATTCTTTGCCATCTGAGCTACCGGGGAAGCCCAAGAATACTGGATTGGATAGCTTATCCCTTCTCCAGGGAATCTTACCTATCCAGGAATTTAACCAGGGTCTCCTGCATTGCAGGCAGATTCTTTACCAGCTGAGCTACCAGGGAAGCCCTATTCTCTGATATAAACAGTTGAATCACATGATTTTTTTTTTTCCTTAACTGGGAACTTTAGAAACAAAATGAAATAATTAGAAATAAGAACTAAGGCAAAAGGTAGGATGTAATGTGTGTTTCTCCACTAAGGAAATGAGTTTATATATCTGTCTTCACTGGACTGAGATTACTTCTAAAAACCTTCAACATTCATTTCTGACTCTCCAGTGCCTTATACAGCACCTGTGTGTGAAACTCACTCAGTCATGTCTTACTCTCAGTGAGCCCATGGACTGTAGCTACCAGGCTCCTCTGTCCCTGGAATTCTCCAGGCAAGAATACTGGTGTGGGTTGCCATTTCCTTCTCCAGAGGAACTTCCCCTCTCGGGGATTGACCCTGTGTGCCCTGCACTGCAGGCAGGTTCTTTACCATCTGAGCCACCAGGGAATTTCAGTGAGTAAATAAAAAGAGAAAAGAAGGAAGAAATATTGTATAGTGATAAAATACACATTTTTCCAAAGCTGAGAGTAATTGACTATATAAATCAGCGTCAGAGCAATAGGGTTGACATGGGTCCACCTTTAAGAAAGTGAAATTTCTTTCTCTTTTGACATAGCTGATTACACTGAGAATGTTGGTTCACATTAAGTTTCCAGTGTCTTTTCATCCACATTCTGTTTCATTATGACTTGAACTGCCCTCTTGTCCAGTCTATTGTTCTCAATTCAGATATTCACCACTCGTGTAGGTTAAGAGACGGCTGTCGTATTTACCAAATATCTAATCACCCTATTCCAAGGGCTTTCTGGAGAACAAATGTTGTGACAATAGTTGTTGTTTGGGATGAGCAAAATTATCTCTGAGCAATTGATGAAAGGACAAATTTCAAAGTAATTACAGAAACTTTTTATTTTTTTCCAGAGTCACTGTGAGTGAGACATTTCCGAGGTCTTATTGTATTTAATTGTCATAGCAATCCTGAAAGTGTCTTATAGATTAAGACAGTGAGACAGAAAGAAAATAAAGATTCTCCCAAAGGAGGAAAAAAATGACGTTTAATTCTACAGCCCAGATGACCAAGTGAAATATCTTAATGGGTGGCATTCTTGACCTGATTTTCTGTGAGATGACAGATCTTCAGGCAATTTGTTTAAAGACTTAGACCCCATCCTTTTGAAAGGAAGTGTCTCTGAATATTTTCTATTTTCCCTGACACCCTCACTCTGCGATGATGATTAGTCAGATTGGAGGAAATACCTGCCACTCTGACTGGTGGCCTTCAGAGAGATGCATTTGCTTCTATTCTGAATCTGAAAGAAGGTCTTCAGATAATCAGGCCAATCTTGACAATCAATGAAGAAAAACTTCAGGACTGGTTCACTGTTATTTCCTAGCCAAAAGTGCTGGGAAGCTATTTGTTAGAATTTTAAAAGAAGCTGGTTGAGACAAAACCAAAGAAAAATAATATTTCAGAAAGGGAGGAAACATTAAATATTAATTAAAGTCATTTTTTACACTATTGTGATAAACATTACTCACAATGTGCTAAATTCACCTTAAAGATTAATGAAACCTTTCCTATATATTAATATAAATAAAGATGAGTGTTTGGAAGTAACAGACTATTTGGGCCAGTTAAGAAGATTTTGTGGCCCTTTTCTGTAGTGATCTAAGTGCAACATTGTAATGTTTCTACTAAAGACGAAATTCTGTCTTTAGTACTATTTTATGTATTTAATACTATTTAGTACTAATTTTAGCAATATTTTATGTATTTGTTTTAGTATTTTACATAAAATATAAATATACATAAATATACTATTTAATGTATTTATTTTTAGTACTAGTTTATGTATTTAGCACTAACTGACTTCTATGAGCTTTTGAATCAATTTAGCCATCATGACAAACAGCACTGATTTAAATGTGCTTCTTCACTTTCAGTTTCACTTTCACCCAAAGTCAAGTTATAGCTCATTGTACTTCTTTCTGGAAGAGGGTTATTCAAGTGACATCTTATTATGGAGGGATATTTGGGGAATTAACAGTTTCTTGGCTCTGAGCCACTGTCATTTAAATAACTGGTGGTTTAGTTGGGAAATAAACTAAGATATATTTGAATTCCAGGGTTTAAATAAACTGTTGACTTACAGAGGTAAGAAATTCAAGGTAGAAAATTGAAGAATTTACCATTTAAAATTTTGATAGGCATTTAAAAATTCTATTCAACTGCTTAAAAAATGGTATCCTCTCATTTTCACAAATGTCTCAGCTAAATTATTCACATTATTTTATGAAGAGTGCTTGGTTTCCATAAGTTTATACTTAAAAAAAATAACAGATTCCTTCCTGAAAGCAAATATATGCAGACTTCCATCCTAGAGAGTGCTGTGATATATAATTATACACTTTAAAAGGCAAATTTTATAGTATGTGGATTACATATCAACTAAAAATAAGCAAATAGGAAGTAGAAGAAAAATATGAGATTTTTTTTAACATACATGTTGTTATGGGCTGAATTGTATACCTTCAAAATTCATATGCTGAAATCCTAACATCCAGAATGTGACTGTATTTGGAGCTAGGGCCTCTAAAAAGGTAGTTAAGGTAAAATGAGATAATATTGATGGGCTCAAATCCAATATACCTGGCATCCTTATAAAGAGATTGAGATGCAGATATGGAGAGGAGACCATCTGAAGACAATGAAAGAAGATTCTATCTACAAGATTAAAAGACCCCAGGAGAAACCAGTCCTATCCCAACTAGATCTCAGACCTCTAGCCTCCAAAACCGTGAGAAAAGAAATTCCTGTAGTTTAAGCTTTCTAGTCTATGGTGCATTGTCATGGCAGCCCTAGAAAATGAACATCCATGTTATCCTCATTTTAATAGTTTTAGCTTGATTTCTTTTAGACCTGTTTACATACAGCAACTTAATGTGTCAGAAATAATTCACCTTACGGTTTTCAGGTGTTTTATTTTTATATTTGCTCAGATAGTGCAAGTGAGGTGAGAGCCACTGTTTAACTTTTCATCTTTTTATTGTATTATTCTTAATATACTTGAAATGATCTCGTCAGTGATATCAGTTTCTTTGTAATTAAATGTAGTGATTGGATTTTACTGTATGTTTGAATGATCTACCTAAACGGTGCCTTCCTCCTTACTCATTTTCTGCTTTCAAATTGCCCTGATTAGTGATAAAAACCAAAGAAATTGGAAGCGTAGTACTGAAATTTGAACAAGCACAGCAGCAATTCACCTTTTTCCTCCATGTATGCACGCTCCACGTTTGGGAACGGTTGTCAGATTGCACTGAGCTTGAATGGGTTTCAGCAACCTCAGTTTGGGCTTGCTTACGAACAAGGCAAAGGAACTGAGGCCTCCTGAAAGCTTCTAACCTTCACCTAAGATTTTCTAGAATGTCTCCTGTGGCCGTTTCTTTAGAGAAAACTAGATGAAAAGGTTATACTTGAGTTCTCTTTTTTTGAGCAGGAGATAACTAGGTCTGATCTTCATGACTTTACTTATTTCCTATGTAAGTTTTTTTTCTTTAATCAAGAAATATGCTAACCAGCTGTTCTCAGAATTTTCTCACATTTTTCCCTCAATGTGTGACTTTGAGACATATTGGCAAGAGAAGGTGTGAATATTCAAATGAATTTCCTAGAAAGGATATAAAATCTACTTAAATTTAAAAAATCTTCTTTAGTACAACTTTTTTTTCCTATTGGAAAGTGCAAATGCATTAGGTGGGAGCAAACCTGCATTGTAAAAGCTACTTTGGGAAGATTCACAAATATTCATATTTTTTTCCTCTGTTCTCTTCTATCTCATAGATACAAGGATTGCCTGGGCACTGGGAATGCTGTTGGGCAGAAATATAGGTAAGCAATCAGGTTTATGAATAGCTTATAGCTTAGTAGGGAAGATGACATCAAATAAATAATGACATAAAAAATCACATACATTATGATATAAATGATTAATTATTGGTTTGACATGGTCCTAAAGAAGAGAAACAGAGTACTCTGAGGATGTGGACTACTGAAACTTATCTTTGTGGCCAGTAAGCTAGTAAGGTTTCTCCAAGACTGATAAGAAATAAAAAGCCTAAATCATTCAGTTCCAGGTTAAAGAAAAATGAGAAAGCATAAAATAGTTATAAAAATGAAGTCATAATCAGAATCGCATTTTACAAAACAACCCTGCAGAAAATGGATTTAAGAGGAGATGGAAGGAGGCAAATGAACTGGGCTCCATAGTAGTATTCTATGATAGATAGAGTGATGGCTTCAGTGTATGTGTTGGCAGTGAGTAATGTAGCAAAGGGGACAGTTCTTAAGACATTCAAGTAGAGATAATAAGACTTGAGATGATATGTACGAATGTGAGAGTTGGACCATAAAGAAGGCTGAACACTGAAGAATTGATGATTTCAAATTGTGTTGCTGGAGAAGACTCTTGAGAGTCTCTTAGACTGCAAGGAGTCCCTTGGACTGCAAAGAGATCAACCAGTCAATCCTAAAGGACATCTACCCTGAATATTCTTTGGAAGGACTGATGCTGAAGCTGAAGCTTCAATACTTGGGCCACCTGATGTTAAGACCTGACTTTAGAAAAGAGTCCTTTTCCTTGATGCTGGAAGAGATTGAACGCAACAGGAGAAGTGAGTGGCAGAAGGTGAGATGGTTCAGTAGTATCTCTGACCCAATGGACATGAATTTGAGCAAACTCTGGGAGATGGTGAAGGTGAGAGAAGCCTGGCATATTGTAGACCATAGGGTGACACATAGTCAGACATGACTTAGTGACTGAACAACAACAAAGAATGACATGGTGGTGAAAAATAGAAATAAATCAAAGGATGAATCCACAATTTCTGGTTTTAATAACTGGATGGAGGGGAGCACCATTTATGGAAGTACAGTGTATGTTGGTGGTACTTCATAATCATTAAATCAGTATGTATGCATCTGGAAGGCTATAGGACTCATCAGTTGAAGGGTGCAATATTCAAATAGCTCTGGTTTAAAGACTACTTGCTTACATAGAAATCCCAGTTCTTTGTAGTAACTTCTAGAAATTCCGAAAGAACTGTATGTGTTCCTATTATCTTTTTGTGTTCTGGAGTATGATTTGAGGGTTCTGCCCCCAACAGTAGAAGTCCCAGTTTTCTTGCTCCTATTGCCCGCTGTTACGTTAAGATAACCCACTGCTGCTGATACTGGAGGTCATCCTCACGACGGCCAGCAAATTTGAGACGTTAGCTGGCAGTATTAGCTACTCTGAACAGAACTCCAAAATCCTGGTACCAGTAGGGGATCTGCCCCGTCTAACATTGTTTCACAATTAAGAAGGAAAACCTTTTTTCTTCTTCTCTCATTTATGGTAGGATCAGCTGGAAGAATTACTCAGGCTCCAAAGCATTCCAAAGAATCTTCCCCTCATTCAACCTTGAGAGTACATCATCAGTTGGGTGCTGGGCTCAGATGGTTCCCTGTTCCAGTTTTGGTAGCAGCCCTGTACCTGAAGTGGTTTTTTTGTCTGCATCTCAAAGGACTCACATCTGTTGACTCCTTCCTTTTATGTTGCATTCTCTTTATGGGACGCTGTTGTACATTTTTGCAGCATGGTTTATATTTGGGGCTCCCCAAGTCTATCAGAAATGTCTCTATATTATGCATTTTCTTCCCCATAATGGCAGGTTCCAATCTCTCTTCTCTAGCATCCACACTCCTTCTCCTTGGACTATATATAAATCAATACAGGTAATTAAATCCTCGAGAGAATGAATGACCTGACTCAACATGACACTAGAGTTGTGAGATAATGATGGATTATATAAGAGTATTTTGCATTTTAGTTTCTCATGTCAAATGTTTGAAGATAACATAAGGCTTACAAAAGACAACTTCACTAAGGCTATTTTTAAATTAAAAAAATTCATTTTACATTGGCACATAACTGACTAACAATGTTGTGTTAGTTTCAGGTATATAGCAAAGTGATTCCATTTTCCATATACTTGTGTCAATTCTTTTTCAAGTTCCTTTCCCATTTAGGTTATTACAGAATACTGAGAAACATTCCCCGTGCTATACAGTCGGTCCTTGTTGGCTATCTATTTTAAAACAGCAATGTGAACATTTAAGATTTTAAAATAAAAATTTTCAATAAAGGGGTGCATATGTGGGTGGGTAAGACACCACTTCCTGGTATGGGAAAACCAGCTGAATGTATACAGTAAACTCAGGGAAACTTTCAGGCTATATATGTACCCAATGCATTCCTACCTCTTCTTGCAGACTCTGCTAATAAGATGAATGTTTCAAGGTAATATATCATCTCACCTCAAAAAACCGGGTTTTTTTTTTTTTTTTCCTATGCTACCTGAGTTTCTATGATGTTGCCACGATTGATCTGGTTTTGTTGCTATTTTGGTGACTTAAAATGGCAACCCACTCCAGTATCCTTACCTGGAGAATCCCATGGACAGAGGAGCCTGACATATTTACAATCCATGGGATCTCAAGTGTTGAACATGACTTAGCAACTAAACCACCACCACCGTTTTCTTGGATACTTTGAACTCATTTTGGGTATAAACTCTGTTTTAATGTGTTAAAATATGGGAGGTGCCACAGAGCCTTTAGAAATATTCAATTATTAATTTTGTGAGATTATTACAAGATTACCTTTCTTTTGGAGAAGGGAATGGCAACCCACTCCAGTATTCTTGCCCAGAGAATCCCAGGGACAGAGGAGCCTGGCGGGCTACAGGCCATGGGATCACAAAGGGTTAGACATGGCTGAGCGAGGAACACACACCTTTCTCTTAACATTTAAAGAGACAGATATGGCAATCTATATCTACAGTGGAAAGCATCTCAGCATTAGGTAGCTCATTAACTTGAAATGTTTAGCTAACACACAGAGGTGAGGCCAAAAAGCCTGAGCACCAGGGATTGTGTGACCAAGGAAGAGGAAAGGAATTCACTCTTGTAGTCGGGGGTGCACCCTACCACAATTAGCCTGAGACTGTGGACCTTGGAAGTAAGTACAAGTTGAACTAACGCCATATCTGAGTCTGAACTGACCTCACGGTTTCCAGGTCCAGAGGCCTTGCTAGAAACACTGGAGGACCTCCACAGTAAGCAGATTGCCGGATGCTCACTGTGTGACGAGGACGATGGATGACTCAGGAAGACATTCTTCTTACTGCCCCTCTCTCTCCCTGTGTATGTGCATGCACACACACATACAGTGTCTTTTTTCTTTTTTATATTGTTCTATTGTTATTCTTTATTATTCCTTTAATTTTTATTTTCAGCTTACTTTTTGCATTTTAAAAAACTTATTTTAAAATAAATTAACTTTATTCTATTTTTCTTATTTTTATATTGCTCTTTTAAAAATATTATATTTTCCCCACTTGTTTTTGATTTTGTAGTTTTGCTAGTATAATTTTTCAGATTTATTTTCACATATGGATGTTTTGTTTATTGGTTCATGTAATCCCTTCTGGTTCCTGTTTTTATTTATTTTCAGTTTTCTCTCTCTTCTTTTCTTTTTGTAAAAGTGAGTTTCTTTGGGTGTTCTTGTCTGTTGAGTGGTTTTATTTATTTATTACTGTTTTTTTTTTTTCTTGGAGGTTTGTCTATTCATTCTTTATTTTGTTTGTAAGTTTGGTTGACTTCATCTCTTTTTTACCCTCTCTTTTTTTCTCTAACTCTTCTGTGCTGTGTGGCTTACAGAGTCTTGGGGCTACAGTAAAGAATTAGAACTGAACCTCTGAGGTGGGAGACCTGATTCCAGGACACTGGACCACCAGACAGCTCCCAGTCCTTTGAAACATTAATAGATGAGAGCTCTCCCAAAGGTCTTCATCTCAACATAAAAACAAGACCCTACCAGAAAGCAAGCTCCAGTGGTGGATGCATCATGCCAAACAGTCAATAAAACAAAAACCCAATCCTGCCCATTAGCAGACACAGTGCCCAAAGCCATGCCAAGCCCAGGGACAGTGCCAAACACACTGCTGGAATCAGCACTGCCTTTCAGAGAGAAAAGACCTGGCTACGCCCACCAGAACACAGACAAGAATCCCACCAACCAGATAACCTTCACAAGGCACTGGCCCTCCCAACCCACTGCGGGCAAACTCCACAAGTAAGAGTAACTATGACCTTGCAACCCGCAGAAAGGATATACCAATTACACTAAATCAAACAAAATGAAAAGACAGAGAAACATGCAGCAGATAAAGGAAAACCATAAAACCCCAAAGACCAAATATATGGAGTAGAAATAGGCAATCTACTTGAAAAAGAATTCAGAGTAAAGATACAAATTGAAAGATAAAAGTCGTATGATCATCACAATAGATGCAGAAAAAGCATTTGATAAAATTAAGCACACATTTATGATAAAAACTTCAAAAAATGGTCATAGAAGGAACCTACCTCAACATGCTGCTGCTGCTGCTAAGTCGCTTCAGTCGTGTCCGACTCTGTGCGACCCCATAGATGGCAGCCCACCAGGCTCCAATAGTAAAGACTATATATGAAAAACCACAGCAAACATTCTTAATGGTGAAAAACTGAAAGCACTTCCTTTAAGATCGGCCACAAGACAAGGGTGCCTACACTCACTTCTATTATTCAACATAGTTTTGGAAGTCTTAGCTACAGCAATCAAAGAAGAAAAAGAAACAACAGGAATATGGATTTGAAAAGAAGAATTAAAACTCTCACTGTTGCAGATGACATGACACTATATATAGAAAACCATAAAGTTACGATCAGGATATTACTAGAGCTAATCAGTGAATTTAGTAGTCACAGGATACAAAATCAACATACAGAAATCACTTGCATTCCTATATGCTAACAGTAAAAAATCAGAAAGGAAATTAAGGAATCAATTTCATTTGCCATTGCAACAAAAAGAATAAAATATCTAGGAATAAACTACCTAAGGAGAAAAAGGAACTGTATAAGACAATTATAAGACACTGCTTAAAGAAATCAAAGATGACATAGATGGAGAGATATTCCAGGTTCCTGGGTTGAAAGAATCAATAAGACTACACTGAAATGCAGCCCACAGATTCAATGTGATCCCTGTCAAATTACCAACGTAATTTTTCACAGAGCTAGAACAAAAAATTTCATAATTGTTTGGAAACACAAAAGACCTAAAAGATGAAAAGATGCTCAGTATCACTCATTATTAGAGAAATGCAAATCAAAGCTACCATATGATACCACTTCACACCAGTCAGAATGGCCATCATCAAAAATCCTACAAATAATAAATGCTGGAGATATTGTGGAGAAAATGGAAGCCTCTTGCATTGTTGTTGGGTATGTAAATTGATACAGCTACTATGGAAGAGAGTATGGAGATTCCTTAAAAAACTAGGAATAAAACCACCACATGACCCAGCAATCCCACTCCTAGGCATATACCCTGAGGAAACCAAAACTGTAAAAACACACGTACCCCAGTGTTCACTGCAGCACTATCTACAATAGCTAGAATGTGGAAGCATCCTAGATGTCCATCCACAGATGAATGAGTAAAGAAACTGTGGCGCATATATACAATGGAATACTACTCAGCCATAAAAAGGAACAATTTGGAGTCAGTTCTAATGAGGTGGATGAATCTAGAACCTATTATACGGTGGGAAGTAAGTCAGAAAGAGAAAGAGAATTATAATTATTGTATACTAATGCATATATATGGAATCTAGAAAGATGGTACTGATGAAATTATTTACAGGGAAGCAATGGAGACACAGAAATAGGGAATAGACTTATGGTCATGGCAGGGGTGGGGTGGAAGAAGAGGGTGAGATTTACAGGAAGAGTAACATAGAAGTTTACATTATCATATGTAAAATGATAGCCAATGGGAATTTGCTGTATGACCCTGTAAGACACTGCTGAAAGAAATCAAAGTGGCATAGACGGAGCGATATTCCATGTTCCTGGGTTGAAAGAATCATAAGACTACACTGAAATGCAGCCCACAGATTCAATGTGATCCCTATCAAGTGACCAACGTAATTTTTCACAGAGCTAGAACAAAACATTTCACAATTGTTTGGAAACACAAAATACCTAATTAGACATGAAAAGATTCAAACAGGGGCTCTGAAACAACCTAGAAGGGGGGACGGGGAGGGAGATAGGAGCGAGTTTCAAGAGCGAGGGGACTCTTCCCTTTAGAAACGAACCAATTTATACATTATAAATAGTAAGCATGAGTATTTTCCCACACACATTGTCAAGAATGGGCATCATTAACCTTCAATCTTTGTCAATATGTTGTGTGAATAATTATTTCTAATGTCTTATGTTTTAAGAATTACGAGGCTATTTAATTATCTATTGCTGGGTAACAAATCATCCCAGAGCTTGGCAGCTTAGCACAATAAACATTTATTATCTCACAGTTTCTGTGGAAACAGGGATACGGACGGCAGGTGTAGCTGAGCTGGAAGCCTCAGGCTCAGGCTCTCGGGCAGGCTGCCATCAAAGTACTGGCAGGGGCTACAGTCATCTCAAAGCTCAATTGGGGGCAAATCCCCTTCCAGTACTGCTTGCATGGTCGCTGGAAGGTCTTGTATCTTTCCCATGTAGATCTCTCCACGTGCACCCTGAGTGTCCTCTTGACATGGCAGCAGGTGGTCCAAGGATGCTGAAGCCAAAGAAAGGAAGCTGTAGCTCTTAATCACGGTCATAACACACATCACTTTCAGTTTTTCTATTTGTCAGGAACTGTTGCCAGATCCAACCCATACTTAAGAGGAGGATACACAAGGATAAAAATCAGTAGGAGCCACCTTAGGGACTACGTATCTACCAGGGATATAGAACAACTCTTTTCTGTGCACACACACTTGGTGTGTGTCCTATAAATATACTTTAAGATGTTTATATTTTCAAGCTTATCTATATGTGCTCTGAATTTATTACTATACTTAGGTCTTCCTAATTCTTAGTATACTTTCAAAAAATTAAGCCCTTGCATGTTTTCTTGCATTATTTTTATATTTAAATATTTAACCCATTTGACCAATTTGGATTTTACAAATAATAAGGTAAGAGTTTTATTTTATCCAAATAGTGAGTTATATATCTCAATAATATATAGTATATAATTCAGCTTCCCTTTCCTTAATTTGAAATGCATGATGACAGCATTTTACCCCATTCTGCTAAAAATAAACAGATTTCTCCTCAAATTCTTGTGATTGCTTGTTATAATAAAATAACCCGGGAGAATAAAGCTTATTTTGAAAATAATCAACTAACTGTACATGTCACCAAGCCATTATTCTAAAGTTTAATGTATTCATTATTTATGTCATCATGTGTCATACAACTTAAATTTGGATATAAATTTTATATCTACTAAATGAAGCTGTATTTTGAAGTCATCAGCCATCAGTTGGTTTTGGCACTACTAAGATATACTCCATAGTGAAAATTAGAAATTAACATTTTCCTAGGACAATTAAAATTATTTATATGTCTAGATGCTTACTTCTACTCACCCAAGACCTACAACTGCTGAGAAGGTGATCTATCAGTGTTTCTGGATAGTTATCAGTTGCCAATTACTTACTTCATAATTGAGAAAGTGATTGGGAAGCTTCTTTCAGTTTCTCAAAATCCTCGTCTATATAATCTCCCTTTTAGCTGAAAATTTTCCATCCAATTAAGTGGGTTCCCCTGTTTCTATAAGAACATGGTGGGCTAATGATGGCAAAACAGATCTCATAATTTCTTGGTGAGTCTTGTATCTACAGTCACTCTGAAATGGAGGATGCTCAACATCTATTGTATTAGTCCCAGCTCTTCATGAAAATCTAGGACTTCAGGAATTTTGCTTCTTATTCAGTTGTCTATATGATTTTTGAATAGAAACTTGTTGTCTATATGATTTTTATTGTTATTATGGCTACTTTGTTATATTTACCTACTTTCTGATTGTCACTACATGTGTCATTTCATCTATTTGACTATCACCTCCTTGAAATTGGCACAGATGGTAAAGCATCTGCATGCAGAGCAGGAGACCTGGGGTCAATCCCTGAGTTGGGAAGATGCCTGAAAATTCCATGGACTGAGGAGCCTGGTAGGCTACAGTTCATAGAGTTGCAAAGAGTTGGGCACAACCGAGCAACTTCACTTCTTCTTTGAAATTACACTGCACTTCAAAAGTTTCATATGCTCTGCAGGGCTTAACACAGTGCATTGCATGTGACAGATAATGAAAAAAACATTGTTTGAATGAAATTAATCGTAATACACTGCTTGATGCATTCTGTCCAGGATTAAGAAAATACATTTTCTATACTAAGTATGGCGCTTCTCTGGTGGCTCAGTGGTAAAGAATCAGCCTGTAGTGCAGGAGCCATAGGAGACAGAGCTTTAGTCCCTGGGTCAGGAAGATCCTCTGGAGGAGGGTATGGTAACCCACTCCAGTATTCTTGCCCGGAGAATCCCATGGAGGGAGGAACCTGGTGGGCTACAGTGTATATGGTCATGATGAGTTGGATATGACTGAAGTGACTTAAGCCTTCATCCACACTTGCCGGGAGCCAGTGTGAGGAACTCCACCTGTGGCAAAGGTCATAAGGCGGGATAAAGCCTCAGGAAACCCCTTGTTCCTGAGCATCTACCCCCATCCCCAACCAAAGTCTGCCTACTTTACTGCTTTATGCTCTCACCTACACCTCTGACTTTACAGGGGGCTCTCCCCCATCACCTCTCTTGGAGAAAGAGTTAACCTACAGATCCAGTTAATAAAAATTCCTGGGCATGACAAGAGTGTTTCAACTTACGAACTCCTCTGAAGGTTATCTAGCCTGCCTGTATAGGTTTGTCCAGCCACATGTGATTGTTTACAGCCTCCCAACCGTGAGAGGCATGAGATGTTTTAGACTTACTAAAGGCAGATTCTTTTAGGAAGTTAGAGATTATTAGTATAGTGGGTTGATTAGGAATTATACTGGTGAAGGGTTTTTCATTTGTTGAGCCAATATTTGCTGCTAAATCTCCATATTCCCTGCCCTTATAATGAATATAACTAGTATGTAGGAGAAATAAGTATTACCTTTAAGATTAATCATGTTAACCTTAGGCTAAGTAAATTCTTTTCTTAATTGTAACCCACTACACCCTCACCCTCTGGGAATGCAACTTTATCTGGTACCTTCAGAGGGTGGTGCCTGGTTCAAGAAAAATCACCCCTGGAAAATAAGTTTTTGGTTGAATGACTGTTATCAGAAAGAAAGGATCATAAAATGTTAGCAGGCCCCCTGGCCAGAAGATGATGTAAAACCCCTAAGACCTTTTTGTATACATTTATATGAAGCACCTGATTTTGATAAAGGTCAGGACTGCTGACCCCCACGTGACTTTAAAATTTCCATTTGTCTCTATGTGTAAAAAAAGGTATATAAGCAAACCTGGAAATAAAGAAATCAGATCAGTTTCTGGAAAGACTGATTCCCCCATGTTGTTCTTTCTTGTTCTCTGTTTTTCTGGTTGAATTCCCATCTGGAGCATGGGTGCTCGCCAAGCCTGCTAATTTTGCCCTGGCTTTTAAGTTCCACGTGAGAGGGAGCCCAAGGCGGGGCACCCTCCACTATTCAAGTGGGCGCCAGTGGCCTACATAGGTGGTGCAAGCTTCTTGTCTCGAAGCTTTATTGGTATCCCACATAAACCAAGTTATTTAGCATCTTTTTCTTAATTAGTATTTTCCTACTACACTATTTCTTTCTAATCTCCCTCCATATCTTTAATTAAGCAATTAATTCCTAGAACGCTGACTCCGTCCCCACTTCAAATTACCCTTGATCCACCAGGGCTGGACCCCGGCACACACTAAGTATACATGCCCCTTCATGGGTCACAGCTTTATCGTGGTGAAGGGGCTTGCATAATTAATGAAGCTATGAGCCAGGCCATGGAGGACCACTCTAGATGAACAGGTCATAGTGAAGAGTTCTGAAAAAACGTGGTCCACTGAAGAAAGAAAAGGTAACCCACTTTAGAATTCTTGCTGTGAGAACTCTATGGATGGTATGGAAAGACAAAAAGATATGATGCCAGAAGATCAGCCCCTCCTCAGGTGGAAAGTGTCTGATATGCTACTAGGAAAGAGCAGAGGGCGATTACTAATAGATCCAGTAAGTGTGAAGTGTGTGGGCCAAAGCAGAAACGATGCTCTGCTGTGAAGCTATGAGCCAGGCCATGGAGGACCACTCTAGATGAACAGGTCATAGTGAAGAGTTCTGAAAAAACGTGGTCCACTGAAGAAAGAAAAGGTAACCCACTTTAGAATTCTTGCTGTGAGAACTCTATGGATGGTATGGAAAGACAAAAAGATATGATGCCAGAAGATCAGCCCCTCCTCAGGTGGAAAGTGTCTGATATGCTACTAGGAAAGAGCAGAGGGCGATTACTAATAGATCCAGTAAGTGTGAAGTGTGTGGGCCAAAGCAGAAACGATGCTAGGCTGTGGATATGTCTGACAGTGAAGGCAAACTCCAAAGCTGTAAAGGATGATATTGCATAGGAACCTGGGATGAAAGGCTCAGGAGTCAAGGTAAATTGGATGTGGTCAACCAGGAGATGACAAAATTCAACACTGGCCTAGTAGGAATCAGTGAGCTATAACGGATGGGAATACGCTCTGTGTGCCTGCTATGCACTTAGTCGCTCAGTCATGTCAGACTCTTGTGACCCCACAGACTGAACCCTCCAGGGTCCTCTGTCCATGGGATTCTACAGACAAGAATACCAGAGTAGGTTGCCATTTCTTTCTCCAGGAGATCTTCCCAATCCAGGGATCGAACCCAGGTCTCCTGCATTGCAGACTCTTTACCGAATGAGCTATGAGGGAAGCCCATGGATGAGAGTGGGAAAATTTAATTCAAATGACCATTATATCAACTACTGTGTGAAAGAGTTCATTAGAAGAAATGTATCAGCCTTCATAGTCAACAGAAGATTTCAAAATGCGGTACTTAAATGCCGTCTCAGAAATAACAGAATGATCTTGGTTCATTCCCAAGGCAAACCATTCAACATCACAGTAATCCAAATTTATGCCCTAAGACTGATGCCAAAGAAGCTAAGTTGATGGTTCTACGAAGACCTATATCACTATCTGGAGATTACACCAACAACATAAAGATGTCCCTTTTATCATAGAGGGTTGGAATGCACAAGTAGGGAGTCAAGAGATGACCAGAATAAGAGGCAACTTTGGCCTTGGAGTACAAAATGAAGCAGGGCAAAGGCCAACAGAGTTTTGTCAAGAGAACATGCTGGTTATAGCAAACACCATTTTCCAACAACGCAAAAGAGGACTCTACATATGGACATCACAAGATGGTCAACTCTGAAGTCAGACTGATTATATCCTTTGCAGCCAAAGATGGAGAAACCTTATACTGTCAACAAAAACAAGACTGGGAGCTGACTGTGGCTCAGATCATGAGCTCCTTATTGCAAAATTCAGGCTGAAATGGGAAAAAGTAGGGAAAACTACTAGACAATTCAGGTATGACCTAAGTCAAGTCCCTTGTTATTATAGAGTGGAAGTGATAAATAGATTCAAGGGGTTAGATCTGGTAGACTGAGTACCTAAAGAAATATAGACAGAGGTTCATAATATTGTACAGGAGGTAGTGATCAAAATGATCCCAAAGGAAAAGGAATGCAAGAAGACAAAGTGTGTGTTTGACGAAGCTTTACAACAGCTGAGAAAAAAAGAGAAGTGAATAGCAAGGGAGGAAGGGAAAGATATACCCATCTGAATGAAGAGTTTCAGAGAACAGCAAGGAAAGATAATAAAGCCTTCTTAAGTGAATAATACAAAGGAATAGAAGAAAACAATATAATAGGAAAGACTAGAGATCTCTTCAAGAAAATCAGAGATGTTAAGGGACTATTTCATGCAAAGATGGACATAATAAAGGGCAGAATTGATATTGACCTATACAAGCAGAAGAGATTAAAAAGAGCTGGTAAGAATACAAAGAATGATACAAAAGAGGTCCTAATGATCCTGATAACCACGATGATGTGGTCACTCACCTAGAGCCAGACATATTGGAGTATGAAGTCCAGTGGACCTAGGAAGAATAGCTACAAACAAAGCTAGTGGAGGTGGCTGAATTCCAGGTGAGCTGTTTGCACCCCTAAAAGATGATTCTGTTGCACTCAATATGTTAGCAAATTTGGAAAACTCAGCAATGGGCTTAGGACTGGAAAATGTCACTTTCATTCCAATCTAAAAGAAGGGCAATGCCAATGAATGTTCCAGTTCAGTCAGTTCAGTTCAGTCCTCTCACATACTAGCAGAGTAATGCTCAAAATCTTTCAAGGTAGGCTTCAGCAGTACACGAACCAAGAACTTCCAAATGTATAAGCTGGGTTTAGAAAAGGTGGAGAAAACAGAGACCAAATTGGCAACATTTGTTGGTCATGGAAGATGCAAGGGAATTCCAGAAAAGCATCTATCTACTTCTACTTCATTGATTATGCTAAAACTTTTGATTATGCGGATCTCACCAAACTATGGGAAATCCTCAAAGAGATGAGAGTACCAGAGTACTTTACCTGTCTTCTGAGAAACCTGTGTGCAGCAACAGTTAGAACCAGGAATGGAGAGACAGAGGGGTTCAAAGTTGGGAAAGGATCATGACAAGGTTTATAATGCACCCTACTTATTCAACTTCTATGCAAGGTACATCACATGAAATGCTGGGCAGGATGAATCACATGCTGAACAACAAAAACAATATATGATGTTTGGCTGATGCCATACATTTTCACTTCATTCATCGTTCATTTTAACAGGAAATATTTTCTTTTAGAATATAAGAGAGTTTAAACTTTTATTTGGAAAAAGATGTTAATTTTTTTATAGCTGAGAATTTCAATGGTTTTCAAGTGGTAGATTACTCTTGTCCAATATAATTATCTCTTGTCGTTAGAGACTATACTATAAGACACTATCATACAAAAGTGTTTTGATTTTAAAGCAGTTAAGCAATTTTATTTCTTCACATATTTCCTCTTTCATGAATTAAGGTTATGATACATACAAAGTTATTATTTGAGAGATGATTACTCTGTAGAGCTTCATTGGTGGTGACATTTGTTAAAATCTTGAAATTTAATAGAATTATAGATAAACTCAGTGTCATCAAATTCCAGTTAAATTTAACATCAACCCCTAATATTGTGCCCTTCTCTCAAATTTCATGACCACATCCATAGTGCTGCATAATATTTTTTCATGTGAATATTTGCAGCAATTTTTGCATACAGTGTTCACTGGCTACAGCAATTTAGAAAATAAATTTAAATAAAAGGAGAAGATAAATCAACTATACCTTTAACACTTAGAGATAATATTTAATATTTACATCCAGATATGTATGAATATGTTATATATATATATATATATGCAATTTTTCACATACTGTGTCATAAACATTATGTCAACCATGTACCATGAACAGTGTGTACTAAATACACTTCTTAGAAAACAAATTCAGTGGTTCAATTATCGTGGAGAGTAATATATTTATTTTACCAATCCCTGATTTTTGACAATTAAGCTCTTTCCCAATATTTGCCTTTACAAAATGTCTCCAAGGAAGATTCAAGTGCCTATGTATGTACACAGCCACACACACTATTATTATATTCCTGATGTACATAATTGCTATAGTTATTTTAGTTGCTATATTTATTTAAGCTAAACCCCACTTATCCTGACTCTACAATTTTAGTCTCCACCTTGCCATCAGAGTGATCATCTCACAGTGACATTTACATGCCATACTCAGTTTAATAATCTTCAATGGTGCCCCATTGTTCACTCACATATTTAAAGGATCAAAGCATTCTCCTAGCCTTTGTATTCTACCTCTTTCCAATTAGGATCTCTTGATTTTTACCTCTAGGCTTAGTTCTTTTCCAAATGCCCAGAGTAAATCAGGGTGATTTTATGCTTAAAACCATCATTCCACAAAAATTTCATGCATTCCGCAGAAACTTCTTCCAATGACAAAAAGAGAGCAATGTAGATAACTCCATGATAAAACAGAATTTTGGATTCACACAGCTGTAAATTCAACTGTTTATTTCTAATAGACATGATTTGACTGATATTACATATTTTACAAAATAAGTGAATATTTTACAAAATAAGTGGGAGGAAACAGTTTTGATAAAGACGATAGTACCTGGAGGAAGCATTTAATATTATCTTTTAGCTATAAAAGCAGAATCTAAGGTTCAGAAGAATAAACTCACTTCTTATACTGCTTAGCTATGCAGTCTCTTTCTATGGTAAGCAGTGAATATTGATTATAGGTTAAAGGCAATTAAAATAATGGACCTGTAGCTACAGCCATGCCAGAGAGTTCTTGGCACTGACAGCATTTACCACATTTACCAATGACTGTCAAATTTAATGAGCAAACACATATTCCAGGAAAGAGTATTTAATGCCTATTTGCCAAGCACAGGCTGCATTCAATTTGTGGGTTAACACTTAAAAATACAGATGAGACAGAAAATGTTGCTATTAAAAGAAAAAGAGGGGGAGGTAATTTAAAAAGCCTTTTAAAATGAAATATAAGAAACAGGCTTATTTCTGCTGTTTCAGAGCATTTTACAGATCCCTCTTTTAAGTTATGGCAGCTTAGCCACTTTGGTAAAGACTGAAGCAGAAATAAATCTTTGTTTATAGGTATCATACAGGATATGAAAGTGAAAGTAAAAGTTGCTTAGTCACGTCTGACTCTTTGCAACCCCGTGGTCTATACAGTCCATGGAATTCTCCAGGCCAGAATACTGAAATGGGTAGCCTTTCCTTTCTCCAGGGGAGCTTCCCAACCCATAGATCAAACCCAGGTGTCCCACATCAAGGTGGATTCTTTACCGTCTTAGCTACAAGGGAAGCCCAAGAATACTGGAGGGGTAGCCTATCCCTTCTCCAGCAGATGTTCACAACCCAGGAATCCAACCCAGGTGGACTGCTGTTATTTCTTCATAATAATTATTATTTTTGTAAAGTTCTCTTACTGTATTTTTGTAGCTCACCAAGCAAGGGAGTCAAAATACAGCCCCCCCGCCCCCAATCCACCAAAGTCAGTAACAATTGGTATGAAATGGGGCCCATAATTTGGGAAAGAAAGGATCTGGTTTCAGCTTCGATCCAATTAGAATCAAATCACTCTCATTGCCACCTGAGAAGTAAGAAAGTAATGAGAAAAGATGAAAAGAAAGAAATGATAAGTAATAAAAGTAATTTAAAGAGAAACTCTCAAACTACACAAAAAGAAGAAACTCTTGCCAGTCTACTGATACCTAAAGACAGCTAGTATACATTATTGTCGGAATTTATCAAACCATTCACATAATGAAGAATTTTTAAAAATATGTATTAGGATTTTATAAAATTACACAAAATTCAATCCCTATAATGGACAGAACACCAACAGTATTTAAATTATAACATATTTTTGAACACTGGATGAAGAAAGCATGACATATATTACACATTCTAGTGCTCAGAGGCTAAATTTCACTCCTCACATTCAAGTAAGCACAATAACCTGTTAATTTTACTCCCATAACATCACTAGTGAAAAGAGAGTGTTAGTCGATCAGTCGTGTCTGACTCTGCAACCACATGTACTGTAGCCCACCAGGCTCCTTTGTCCATGGAATTCTCCAGGCAAGAATATTGGAGTGGGTAGCCACTCTCTTCTCCAAGGGTATCGTCCTGACCCAGGAATCAAATAGGAGTCTCCCAGTCTGACCTGTATTGCAGGCAGATTCTTCACCGTCTGAGCTACTAGGGAAGTACTGACATCACTAGAATAATCTCTTTTCACTCTGTCCCTTCTACCATGTTTCCAAGTCAGCCTTCTATCACCTTGAATTCAAAATATTAAAATGACTTCTTAGCAGAGCTTCTTATCTCCAGTCTTGAGCACTCTTAACACTCAACACATAGGTGGAAAATTTTGAGGCTTAAAGACAAGCTAGTGGAATAGAAGTCAAGACAAGAAGAAATAGTAAACAATGTAAAACAAGGAGAATAAAGAAATCATACAATTAAGGAAGGAAGAATGAACTAGAAGAAAACTCCAACATACCTAGCTTTGGTGAAAAGCAGTCTTGTTTTTGCGAGATTGCATAATCTACTCAGTGGCCTTTTATGCACCACTCTTGGGAAAACAGGCTTTTTCACATTAAACATTTTAATGAATGAAGTCACTTGTTCTTCATACTTCTCCTATTCTGATAGCCCAAAGGGAATAGGGTCTTCATCAAATATTTGTAACTATAAATATCTAACAAATTAAAATAGAAGTGTTGTAGGAAATTAAAAAGTATTTAATAGATATCATGCTTATACTAGCTAATGAAAGCAGCACCATGACCGAAGTAAGGCAAAATGACGAGCCACACAAAACTGTTAATGGAAAGGCTTTACAGCAAAATAATGGAAATGGCTTTTGAATGTGGCTTAGGGCTACCAGTGGCATCGTGCTAATCAAAACTCATATATGCTCAGTGCTCGCCACAGTCTGTGCAAACTGTTATCCTAGTTTTGTTTCTGTCTTCCTCTACATCTTTGTTTTCAGTTATATCTACTTACTCTTTCCTGAACAGAATCTGAGCTGTCCTTTGTTGATGACTTTGTTTACAGAGCTGTCTGCATGGGGCGCTATCTTTACCTCTTTACACATCTCCAAATGGTACTTGCATTCAAGGTCTAGTTTAAATCTTACTTCTTTCTTAGCAATTTCCTGGCCAATCTGTATTGAAATGCTATGTCTTAGCTCTGAATTATATTAGGACTTATCTTTTCATTTGTATCCTGCATGACCTATGACCAAACAAAAATGAGATTGTCTTTCACATTACTTGTAAACTGAGTCTCAAGGGACACTAAGTGACTAATTTAAGAATATTTGAGCAATCATGATGTTACTATATTGTTTACCTAGATAATCCTGTGAAGGAAGTGATTTATGTGTACACATATTTTGTTATATACATGTTCATAATGAGCAAATTATTTTAAAGATATTCTCTTAAAGCAGTAAGCTGGTTGCCATGTTTGGAACAGATGCTCTGTCATTCCTTAGTTAATCTCTATTGAAATGATTTTTTCCTATTTTAAACTGCTTAAAAACCTCCAAGCCAGGCTTCAGCAATATGTGAACTGTGAACTTCCAGATGTTCAAGCTGGTTATAGAAAAGGCAAAGGAACCAGAGATCAAATTGCCAACATCCACTGGATCATGGAAAAAGCAAGAGGGTTCCAGAGAAACATCTACTTCTGCTTTATTGACTATGCCCAAGCCTTTGACTGTGTGGATCACAATAAAGTGTGGAAAATTCTGAAAGAGATGGGAATACCAGACCACCTGACCTGCCTCTTGAAAATCTGTATGCAGGTCAGGAAGCAACACTTAGAACTGGACATGGAAAAACAGACTGGTTCCAAATAGGAAAAGGAGGACGTCAAGGCTGTATATTGTCACCCTGCTTATTTAACTTTTATGCAGAGTACATCATGAGAAATGCTGGACTGGAAGAAACACAAGCTGGAATCAAGTTTGCCAGGAGAAATATCAATAACCTCAGATATGCAGATGATACCACCCTTATGGCAGAAAGTGAAGAGGAGCTAAAGGGCCTCTTGATGAAGGTGAAAGAGGAGAGTGAAAAAGTTGGCTTAAAGCTCAACATTCAGAAAACAAAGATCATGGCATCCGGTCCCATCACTTCATGGGAAATAGATGGGGAAACAGTGTCAGACTATTTTTGGGGGCTCCAATATCACTGCAGATGGTGACTGCAGCCATGAAATTAAAAGACGCTTAGAAGAAATGTTATGACCAACCTAGATAGCATATTCAAAAGCAGAGACATTACTTTGCCAACTAAGGTCCGTCTAATCAAGGCTATGGTTTTTCCTGTGGTCATATATGGATGTGAGAGTTGGACTGTGAAGAAGGCTGAGTGCCAAAGAATTGATGTTTTTGAAGTGTGGTGTTGGAGAAGACTCTTGAGAGTCCCTTGGACTGCAAGGATATCCAACCAGTCCATTCTGAAGGAGATCAACTCTGGGATTTCTTTAGAAGGAATGATGCTAAAGCTGAAACTTCAGGACTTTGGCCACCTCATGCGAAGAGTTGACTCACTGGAAAAGACTCTGATGCTGAGACAGATTAGGGGCAGTAGGAGAATGGGATGACTGAGGATGAGATGGCTGGATGGCATCACGGACTCGATGGACGTGACTCTGAGTGAACTCCGAGAGATGGTGATGAACAGGGAGGCCTGGTGCTACGATTCATGGGGTCACAAAGAGTCGGACATGACTGAGCGACTGAACTGAACTGAACTGAACTGATTTCAAATACATCATCAAAAAAATCGTTCAAGAATACCTTTTAAGTAACAGTAGTATTATCAGAATAAGTATTACTTCTTGAAAAGATTCTATAAAAGGAATAACTTATGGACATATGCATTCTGTGAACATTTATGAAGTTACCTGATTATTTTAAAGGAATTCCCCTGATTCACTGCTATGCATGCCTTACAGCAGAGTTGGACATGATTTAGCGATTGAACAACCATAACCTACATTACCAAATTAAGTTGTATGGACCCCTGCTCAGGCCCTAGCCTGGCTAAAGCCTTGGTAGTGAAGGTTGTTTTTCCATTTGAGTTCACTAGCTAAAATGAAATGAAGGCTGAGATTGAAGTAGCACAAGCTTTATTCAATGGCCAGAGAAGAGAGAAGGGGAAATAGTTTTCAAGTGAACTTCTCACTATAATGGTGAGAGGAATTTGCTTTTAAGAAATAGGATAGTGGGGGTAAGAATGAGCCTAAGGATGAGGAGGTGCATGTATTAGTTTTCTGGGAATAGAAGCAGGGCTTCCCTAAAAATGGGGTAACATCTGTTTTCTATCCATTTTAGTCTCTGATTCCAGTCACGGTCACTTGTAGGTGTCTCACGTCGTGTGTTAGTTAATGTAGTGAAATCAGTATAGAATGCCACTCAGGGCCTGTTGGATGTCGTATTTGTGGGCACTTTGGTTTCAGCTGGTTCTGTTCTGTTTCTGTCTTTCTCTTCCTGTAACTTCCTTTGTGTCCAGACTCTGTGACTTAGAGATATATGCTGGTTCCTGTCTAAAGGAGGAGTTGGTGAATTTTGATCAAGAGTCTGGTGGCCATTCTTAACACATAGAGCAAATACTCTTCCTCTAAATATTTGACAATCAACTGGTAAATTTAATAAGAGTAAGTGCCAAACTGAAAATTAAAAGGCCACTATGACTCATTATGATAGAAGGGATTTAGGTGTTGGATAGTCCTTAGGATCCCAAGCAATTCAGTGACTCCCAAACCTAAACGTGGTGATTATTCTCCACTGTGTATGAAGTGTCCCAGTTGGTTTTACTGGAAGAAAGCTGAGACATTATAGAGCCCAGAAACTTCTCTTAGGAATGTCAAGAAATAGTCAAGGTTGATGCCTAGAGAAATGTCCATTTTTTTCTCACAGTCAGAAATTTAGAGAAGCCTGAGCTAGTTAATAGCCATAAAAATATAAGAAAGAGCAGAACACCGGATGACTCCATCACGAGACTAACAGGTCTGGTGAGTGCCTAAGCCTAAAGTTTGCTTCTTATTTCTGAGAACAAAGGGCACAGGAACTTCACACAGAAAAACTGGTGGGAAATGGAAGCAATGGGCTCTGTCCAGGGAAAGATGAGTCATTACCTGCTAAGAAAAGGAGTGGAGAGATCACCGTACACGGTTTCTATTTGTTTGCTTTCTCTTGTTTCATTTTTTGCTGGTCTCTGAGTAGTAATTTCCTTCTTCTCTCTTAATGCTAAAGGGGTAACGCTTGATGACTGGTATTCTTTTAAGTCTCACTCACTTGAGATCATTAACTATCTGTCATAAATACACTCATCATAAGTACTCCCAAGTCTATGAATATATTAGTAATTATAAATAGATTTCCTTATATGAACATAGACATACACCAGGATCCATATCTGTGATAATATCTTAGTAAAACAATGTGTGGTCATACCTTCAAACTGACTTACCTTGGATGTTGACAACTTTTTTTTTCCAATCTGGTTTATCTTGGAAGTTGATGACTTCTCATTAAACCATAAGCTCAATAGAAACTAATGAAAAATGGAAATTATAATTACATGATTTTACCTCTCAACTACATTTCTCTATCCTTATTTGTTTTCAGTGTTATTTTTAAATTTGTAAAGTCTAAATGCTATTTAAACACTGTTGGATTTGAGCATATTTAGCACATAAATTCGAACCAAATATCCCTGTATATTTTTGCCCCTGCCAACCTTTCTAGACTCACCTCATACCACTCTCCCAATTTCTAAGTCTGCTATAGTTGTAATAGACATTTTTTTCCCTAACACTTTGAGACATGGTCACTTTTAGTTTGAAATCTCTAAACATCCTATTACTTCTGCTTGGAACAGTCTTACTTTATATTAAAAAAATATTAACCCCTTAAGTGTCTATAATGTGCTCCTTTATATCACATTCTTCAAACTATTCTCTGTCCTAGCAGCAAGATTTGAGAAAGTGGGAACTATGTCCAAAAAAGTTTGTTAATGTTTGTTAATTGATAAATAGATTCTGATTTTCACTTATTGTTTTAAAATTAGGTTTAATTTTTTTATGTGCTGATTTTTCAAAAGGGGATTTTCTTCTGCTTTTTAAAGTTTCTCCAGTGGTAGTAGCAACTCCATACTGCTTTATAAATCAATTCCTTAATGGGACAGTTTCCTAAGCCACATGTTGTTGCTGTTGTTTTTGTTCAGTCCTGTCCTACTTTTTGTGACCTCATAAACTGCCACATGCCAGTCTCCTCTGCCAGGGTCCAGCCATGGTGGATCCAGGGCAATCTGAAGTGGGGACAGAGTCAGCATCCTAGGAATTAATTGCTTAATTAAAGATATAGAAGGAGATTAGAAAGAAATACTGTAGTAGGAAAATTAGTGGAGAAAAAGGCTAAATAATTTGGTTTACGTGGGATACCAATAAAGCTTCGAGACAAGAAGCTTGCACCACCTACGTAGGCCACTGGCACCCACTTGAATAGCAGAGGGTGCCCCATGTTGGCTCCCTCTTGTGTGGAACTTAAAAGCCAGGGCAAAATTAGCAGGCCTGGCAAGCACCCATGCTCCAGATGGGAATTCAGCCAGAAAAATGGAGGACAAGAAAGAACGACACGGGGGAATCAGTCTTCCCAGAAACTGACCCGATTTCTTTATTTTCAGGTTTGCTTATATATCTTTTGTTACACGTAGAGACAAATGGAAATTTAAAGTCACGTGGGGGTCAGCAGTCCTGACCTTTATCAAAATCAGGTGCTTCATATAAAAGTATACATAAAGGTCTTAGGAGTTTTACATCATCTTCTGGCCATGAGGCCTGCTGATATTTTATGATCCTTTCTTTTCTGATAATGGTCAGTCAACCAGAAACTTATATCCAGGGGTGATTTTTCTTAAACCAGGCACCACCCTCCAAAGGTACCAGATAAAGTTGCATTCCTATAGGGTGACGGTGTAGTGGGTTACAGTTAAGAAATGAATTTACTTAGCCTAAGGTTAATATGATTAATCTTAAAGGTCAATACTTATTTCTCCTATATGCTAGTCATATATTCATTAACATATATAAGGACAGGGGATTTAGCAGCAAATATTGGCTCAACAAATGAAAAACCCTTCACCAATATAATTTCTAACCAACCCACTATACTATACTAATAATTTTCTAACTTCTCAAAAGAATCTGTATTTAGAAAGTTTACAGCATCTCATGCCTTTCACGGTTGGGAGGCTGTAAACAATCACATGTGGCTGGACAAACCTATACAGGCAGGCTAGATAACCTTCAGAGGAGTTCGTAAGTTGAAACAGTCTTGTCATGCCCAGGAATTTTTATTAACTGGAGCTGTAGGTTAACTCCTTCTCCGAGAGAGGTGATGGGGGAGAGCCCCTCGTAAAGTCAGAGGTGTAGGTGAGAGCATAAAACAGTAAAATAGGCAGACTCCGGTTTTGGGGGTAGATACTCTGCAACAGGGGGATTCCTGAGGCTCGATCCCGCCTTTGCGTATGCCAAAGCCTCCTTCCTCATAACCTTTGCCACGGGTGGAGTTCCTCATGCTGGCTCCTGGCACTCCTCTGTCCTCCACTATCTCCCAGATTTTGCTCAAATTCACGTCTATTGTAGTGGTGATGCTCTCTAAACATCTCATCCTCTACCACCTCCTTCTCTTCTTGCCCTCAATCTTTCCCAACATCAGGGTCTTT
The DNA here is from genome assembly GCA_006408675.1 of Madoqua kirkii. Lineage (NCBI taxonomy): Eukaryota > Metazoa > Chordata > Mammalia > Artiodactyla > Bovidae > Madoqua > Madoqua kirkii. The sequence goes on along the minus strand of SJYC01052940.1, from coordinate 3,455 downwards.
TCCAATGAGTCAGCTCTTTACATCAAGTGACCAAAGTATTGGAATTTCAGCTTCAGCATCAGTCCTTCTAATGAATATTCATTACTGATTTCCCATAGGATTGACTGGTTGGATCTCGTTGCAGTCCAAGGGAAGTTAGTTAGGTGATTTTAATTTGATTTATCTTGTCTTCCTCTTACCTGTACACTTCCATTAAGAATCAGTCATATCCAGCTCTCTCTAGAGGCAGGTGTCAAGTTTGGATGGGAAATTTTCTCCCAGATATAGCCAGAGGCCACAGCAAATGCTATTTCCCCACATTGCTAAAATGGACCTGAAGGAAGTTTTGGATGTCTTCTGGAGCATTGCACCTTTATCAGCACTTTGATGACTTATTGTCCTCTGAACAATCTGTCCCCTTTTCGTTTCTTCTCCAGTACTGACCCATCTACCAGTAGGGACTAAACTTATAACTTTGCCTTGAGCTTCCTTTCATTTGTTCTCCTTTGTAGTTAAGTAGAAAGAAGGTAGTATAAAATTTTTAAAATGCCTATTTTGGATTATACTCTGTGAGCCTAAGTCTCTCTGTAAATGTGCATTGAAATAAATGAAAGAGAGTCTTTTTAAATACTAACTTTGGAAACAGGAAATTGGCATTTAACAAAACCAACACAGATGCCAAGCACAGAATACATTATTAAGCATTTGAAGAATTATAATGTTCAAGAAGATATAAAACATTTTCCTAAGGTTTTCATATATTTGCTGAAGATATCATATCTCTTACTATAATTTCTTATAAGTTTTCTTTACTCTTTTGCTTGTAGTAGAATTTTAAAAACATTTAGCTCTCTTGATTGAAGTGAGACTTTTGTTCTCATTTCATACTGGATCAGGCATAGTGTATAATGGTTATTCTGATAGTCAAGACAGTTGTGTAATTAAATGAACTTCAGTTAAAGTTTTATACATTTACATTTACATGGCATCACCAACTCATGGACATGAGCTTGAGCAAGCTCTGGGAGTTAGTGGTGGACAGGGAAGCCTGGCATGCTGCAGTTCATGGGGTTGCAGAGTCGGACACGGCTGAGCGATTGAACTGACATTTACATTAGATCCTTAATGAACACCAAGCACTGTGTTATTGCTTAGAAAGAAAATAATAACTATATGGTATACCCCTCTTTTAAAATGATTTAGAGTCCATGAGGGACACAGATGCAAAAGAAAAAGAATAGCAGTGACACTATGAACATATAGCTGGGGTATATGATAGAGTAAGGGGGAAGCAGTTGTCATGCAGCACTCTGGAAAGTAAGCTGTGCACTGAACCTTCCTACCCAAGCAAAAGTAGCAAAAAATGAGGGGGTACATGAAGGGCATTAAAGGCATAGAAACAACATGAGTTAGGAGCTATTTGTATATATTTGGTATCCCAAAAGGAGTTTGATATTGCTTCGTCAAAAACAGGAGTTCTTACTGCCAAATTCAGCTCAATTTGAAGAAAGTAGGGGAAACCAATAGACCATTCAGGTATGACCTTAATCAAATCCCTTATGATTATACAGTGAAAGTGACAAATTGATTCAAGGGATTAGATTTGTTGAAGTTCCTGAAGAACTATGGACAGAAGTTAGTAACAGTGTACAGGAAGTGATGATCAAAACCATCCCCAAACGAAATGCAAAAGGAAAAAATTGTTGTTTGAGGATGCCTTACAAATAGCAGAGAAATGAAAGCAAAGGAGAAAAGGAAAGATATATCTATCTGACTGCAGAATTCCGAAGAATAACAAGGAGAGATAAAAAAAAAGCCTTCTTAAATGAGCAAGCAAAGAAATAGAGGAAAACAATAGAATGGGAAAGACTAGAGAGCTCTTCAAGATAAAGAGAGAAATCAAGGAAAATTTCATGCAAAGATGGGCACAATAAAGCACAGAAACAGTATGGACCTAACAGAAGCAGATGATATTAAGAGGTGGCAAGAATACACAGAACCATACAAAAAAGGTCTTAATGACCTGGATAAACACGATGGTGTGATCACTCACCTAAAACCAGACATCCTGGAGTGTGAAGTCAAGTGGGCCTTAAGAAGCATTAATATTAACCAACTAGTGGAGGTGAAGGAATGCCAGCTGAACTCTTTCAAAGTCTAAAAGACGATGCTGTTTAAGTGCTAAACTCAATATGCCACCGACTCAATAGACATGATTTGAACAAATTCAAGAAGATAGTAAAGGACTGGGAAGCCCGGCGTGTTGCAGTCCATGGAGTCAAAGAATTGGACAGGATTGATTGACTGAACAACACCATCAAAAACAAATGAGTAAAATCCCCTACAAAATTTTGAGAGATAAACCTGGGCTCAGTTCATAGAAGACTTCACATTGGTTTTATTATTCATCTATTCCACTGAGAGAAATGACATAAAATTTTTATTCAATCCAGTTTCAAAGACAAGTTTGTTTGTGGACAGACTGACTGATATACTAAGGTTAAGGGAAGAAGTGACAGTGACAGATGCTAATAAAAACCTGTGAATTGTGTTTAACCATGCCCAGTAACAGGGATCTTTAAATAAAGTAGATGTGAATATTACTAAAACTATATTTTCAGCACTAAAAGATTAATGTCATTTCTTAGAAAATGTATCAAGAGTGATTCCCATAAATGTCAACAAGAAGATTAACTGAAGCAATGTTTCTGAAACTATTTAAACAGCCCTTGAGGCATCATGTTAGAATGTAAAATATTGATTTGAGTGTCAATATATAATTTCAATGAAATGCCTTTTAAATGGAAGAAAGATAAGGCATTATTGTTTAAGTTGAATACCAATTGCTACCTTAAGATCGGCTTCCCTGGTAGCTCAGTTGATAAAGAATCTGCTTGCAATGCAGGAGACCCAATCCAGGAGATCCCTGGATTGGGAAGATCCTCAAGGAAATGGCCACCTACTCCAGGATTTTTGCCTAGAAAATCTCATGGACAGAGGAGCCTGGCAGGCTACAGTCCATGAGGTCACAAGGGTCGGACACGACTTAGGATATGACATTACACTTCCATGTGATTTCAATGAAATGCCTTTTATATGAAAGAAAGATAAATCACTGTGTTTAACTAGAATACTAATTGCAACCTCAAGCTCAATGTATGCAAAAGTTTGCAAAACAACACAGTAGTTTGCCATCTGAATGTAAGACACCAGCCTTTTGCTTAAACTGTTTCATGTATATCTCTGCCTAATTACAATAAAATGGAGAAAAATAGCCATTTCTGTTTTCTTCTTTATTCAATTTTTTGACAGTCACTTAATTTTCTATACTGAAGACTTTGAATATGAACTTCAAAGAAGAACTAATGTGCTTGGAAGATATCCTTATAAATAACACTAAAACTTTCCTAGGCTTAATTCTATTTTATAATGCCACTATATATAGGGACTACCAGACCACCTAACCTGCCTCCCTG
>SJYC01052938.1:0-24695 GCA_006408675.1 Madoqua kirkii | reverse complement strand
TTATTGATATTTCTCCCGGCAATCTTGATTCCAGCTTGTGTTTCTTCCAGTCCAGCGTTTCTCATGATGTACTCTGCATAGATGTTAAATAAGCAGGGTGAAAATATACAGCCTTGTGTACTCCTTTTCCTATTTGGAATTCCTATTTCCTTTAGTAGGGAAGTTGAAAGTACTAAATCGGGGATGAAATAAAATAGACAACCTCAAAGAGAAAACTAGATACACAATTTTAAGAAATTATATATGACTTCTCTTAGTAATCACATTGTAAATGCATATTATAAATATAAATGAATATTAAACATTTGTAATTTTACCTAAAAGCAATGGATAAGGGTTTGAATCTGAGATGGTAATCCAGTGGTTGCATTTTCTTTCTTTGATTTCTCAGTCACTTTGAAAAGAAACAGATATGGAACAAAACTGTAGTAGTGCTAGAAAAAAGCAGAAAGATGTACATAGAGAATAATATTTCAAGATTTGTGTGTATGTTTTAAAGTAGTTATCATGAGAGTGGCCTGAAAGCAAAGGCAAAGAAGCAGCATCACAGCACTTCGGTAAGAGCAGGCTGACACCGAATTGATACCAGAAGTCAGCTCCAATAAAATGGGAAAAACATCCAACATCACAGTCAGCAAGAGCTGAAAGTAAGAACAGGCCTTAGGGCAAGTAAGCAGATAATTAATTGAAAAACAGCTAGATCTGGGCCAGCACAAGCTCAGGGTACACAGAAAAACTGCTGAGGTATTTGCTTCGGGAAGAGCTTAGTAAACACTGCTGTATAATTAATGATTGGATGCGTTTTACTTTCAGGGCATCTTAGGATGTGCATCAGAAGGGAAAGGGGAAGGAATTCAGTATTAGGTACTTGAGGAATACTCTTTGGAAAAGAGAGTGAGCGGTGCAGTGAGGGAGAAGCAGTTTTGCCTAATTAAAGTGAAAGGAAAAACTGCACTAATGAGCTCTGACTCTGTGTAGCGACTTTGCTTAAGAAGACAATGATAAGAGGATTCAGTTTTGCTTGGGTTATCTCAATCCATTTATTTGGAAGGAAAGACTATCTCTTGCTACAACCTGTCTGTACATCCACAAGGATATAAGGTCAGACCTTCCACCAAGAAAGAGAAACAGAAGGCATGTATGGGACTCACACTGCTGAGTGGGGATGGGGGGCAGTTGCAGGAGAGGAGAGCTTGCCATACCCAGGGAGGCCCGCCTACTGCTGGCAAGATCAGCTGAAATGGAGGGAGGGGCTTCAGGGGCCACCAGAGGGATGTTGTAGTGGCTACTCTGTGGCATGCAGGACAGAGCAAGGCTTCCATGGATGGTCTGGGCCACAGCCTTGCATGCCCCAGCCTGAGACAGGTGTCCTCCAGCACTGCGGGGCTGGTTGCTGAGTGTGGGGTTTGGAGAGGGGGGATGCGAAGAAGACTGATGTTGGCAGCTTGGAGACCACTTGCCACTTGAAGCAATGGGGGTGAGGAACTCTGCTGCATGGAGACAGACTGAGGGATGGGAGTGCGCATTCTCCACAGCCAAGAATGCTCCTAGAAGAAGGGCACTCTGCCTTGGAAGGGAGGCACCATTACTGAGTGGTGTACAAGGCAAGGGACAAGCATTGTGGCCTCTCCGCATGTGGGAGCCCCTGCCTCCAGCACTGGCAGGGACTCTCACCAGAGCTTGTGTGCCCTAGTCGTTCCTTCTCACACTTATATGACCATGTGCACCCCAGTCTGTCATTGTCCCTTATCAGCACCTGTCACTACAGGCACGAGATGGGGATCCCGTCAGAATGAGTGCATGAACCTCAGTCATTGCCGCCTTTCCTCTCTCCAGCCTGAATGAGGAAGGATGCCCCTGTCAGTCACTGCCTTCCCTGCCACCCCCACCCCCCCTAGACAGGGAGCAGATGCCAGATGGCGATCCACAGGCAGAGGCTGAGCTGAAAGCAAAACTGAGCCCCAGTTCAGTTCAGTTGCTCAGTAGTATCCGACTCCTTGTGACCCCATGAATCGCAGCACGCCAGGCTTCACTGTCCATCACTAACTCCCAGAGTTCACTCAGACTCACGTCCATCGAGTCAGTAATGCCATCCAGTGAACTCATCCTCTGTCGTCCCCTTCTCCTCCTGCCCCCAATCCTTCCCAGCATGAGTCTTTTCCAGTGAGTCAACTTTTTGCATGAGGTGGCCCAAGTACTGGAGTTTCAGCTTCAGCACCATTCCCTCCAAAGAAATCCCAGGGCTGATCTCCGTCAGAATGGACTGCTTGGATCCAGCAAAACTGAGCCCCAGGGACTGTGCAAATATGGAAGAACTGAAAGCTCTCTGGGCAGCTGCACAAGCCATGAGTTAAATCTCCTCCCTCAGCATGAATCTGCCACAGGTGTACACATGTTGGCAAAACCAATACAATATTGTAACGTAATTAGCCTGCAATTCAAACAAATAAATTTATATTTAAAAAAATAAAAAAAAGAAAAAAATCCCCTCTATCATCTTGGTAAACCTGGCATCTGTGGGATATCTGAATGGAAAATGAGCACTCCCACAACTGAGATAGGTCTAGCTTTAGAAGCCATGGAATTGGGGAGCACGTACACAGGGCAGTTGGGCAAGGCCAGGCCTTGAGCTGCTCCTATAGTGGCCACGATGGGTCCAGAGACCTACCCTGAGTTATTGGAGAGCTGAGGGTGGGCTGTGGCTCTGCCTTGGAGCAAGCACACTAATAGTGGAGGACCAAGGGATGTTTTGTTTAGTTGTTGTTTTATTGCAGAATTTTATTAGTTTTATCATTTTTAAAATTTTAAGTAACTTTTTATTTTGCTAGTTTTACTTATTTTTCTTTGCTTAGTTTTTTTTATTTTTTGTTTTCTTTGGATGTTTTTCTTTTTTTCTTTTTCTTTTTGTTATCATTTTTCTTTTTTGTTGCTTTCATTTTTATAGTTTCTTTTTTTAATTTTTCTGTTTAGTTTTTTTTTTAATTTCTATTTTTCTATTGATTTTATTTTTTATTTTCTTTTCTTGTTTTCCTTTATTATTTTTATTGTTTTGCTTCTCCTTTGTTTTCTATTCTTTCCTTCTTCTTCTTTTTTGATTACACATCATGGTTTGTGGGGTATTGGTATCTCAGATTGTGCCCACGTTGTGGGAGTGTAGAATCCTGCCCACCAGGACCACAAAAGGAGCCCTGGCCCAGGGAATATTAATTGGCAAGAGCTCTTCTGGAGGTCCCCATCTTGGCCCCAGAATCTGACTTGACACAACAGTCTGCAAGTTCCAACATTGGAATGCTTCAAGCCCAAGCCTTCCAAGACAATAATGCAACTTGCCCATCAGCAGACAGACTGCTTAAAGTCATACTAAGCTCACAGATGCCCCCAAATGTAATGCCTGACACAGCTCTGCCCATTAGAGGCAAGACCAAGTTCCATGCATCAGACTGCAAGAACCAATCCTTCCCCCACCAAAAGCTTCTACAAGTCCCTGGACCAAACTCATCCACCAGACAGCAGACACAGAATCAAGAAAACCACAACCCTACAGCCTGTGGCAAGGAGACAAAAAACACAGTAACTAAACAAAATGAGATGGCAGAGAAATATGTTGCAGACAAACAAGGTAAAACCAATAAGATCAACTAAATTAAAAGGAAGTAGGCAATATACATGAGTAATAATTCAGAGTAATGATGGCAAGGATAAGCCAAGATCTCAGAAAAAGAATGGATGCACAGATTGAGAAAATGCAGGAAAAAAAATTAACAAAGAATTGGGAAAAACTGAAGAACAAGCAAAGTGATGAACAATACAAAACCGGAAATGAAAAACACACTAGAAATAATTAACATCGGAATAACTGAGAGAAGAACTGAAAGAGAACTGGAAGACAAAATGGCAGAAATCAACTGCCGTGGATCAGAAAAAAAAAGAATAAAAATAAATTAACACAGTCTCAGAAGTCTCACAGACAACACTAAATGTACCAACATGCAATTACAGGGGCCCCAAAAGAGGAAGAGAAAGAAAAAGCATCTGAAGAAATATTTGAAGAGATTATAGTGGAAAACTTCCATATCATGAGAAAGAAAACAGCCACCCAAGTCCAGGAAGAACAGAGAGTACAATGTAGAATTAATCTAAGGAGAAACTAGCTGAGACACATATTAATCAACCTAACAAACGTGAAATACAAAGAAAAAATATTAAAAGCGTGAAGAGAAAAGCTGCAAATAACATACAAGGGAAACCCCATAATGTTATCAGGTGATCTTTCTCAACACAAAACCTTCAGGCCAGAAGGGAGGGGCAAGATATATTTAAAGGAATAAAGTGGAAAAAGCTACAACCAAGAATACTCTACCCAGTAAGGATATCATTTAGATTTGATGGAGAAATAAAAAGCTTTACAGACAATCAAAAGCTAAGAGAATTCAAGACCACCAAACCAGCTTGGCAACAATTGCTAAAAGAGCGTCTCTAGGTGATAAGAGGAAAAAAAAAAAACATACAGAAACAAATCCAAAACAATTAAGAAAATGGTAATAGGAATGTATGTATCAATAATTATCTTAAATTTAAATGGATTAAGTTCTCCAAACAAAAGACACAGACTAGTTGAATGAATATAAACAAACACCCATATATATGCTGTCCAGAAGACACTCACTTCAGACACCCACTTTTTCCCCTTGGGAAATAAAAGACTGAAAGTGAGGGGATGGAAAAGAAAGGATATGCAAATAAAAATCAGAAAAAGAGCTGGAGGAGCAGTACTCACATCAGACAAAATAGACTTTAAAATGAAGATTATTACAAGACATAAAGAAGGGACCTACAAAATGATCAAGGGAACAGTTTAAGAAGACACTACAACTGTAAATTATATGTGTTCACCCAAGATAGGAGCAAATCAATACATGAGTCACATACTACCAGCCCTAAAAGGAGAAACTGACAGTAACACAATAAGAGTGAGGCCTTGGAAACTGCACTTACACTAATGGGTACATCTTCCAGACAGAAAATTAATAAGGAAACACAAGCCTTAAGTGGCAGATTAGTTCAGATAGACTTAATTGATAATTAAAGGGCATTAAATACAAAAGCAGGAAAGTACACTTTCTTCTCAAGTGCACTGGAACATTCTGCAGCAGAGATCACATCTCAGGTCACAAATCAAGTCTTGCTAAATTGAAGACAATCAAAATTATATCAGACATTTTTCCTGACCACAGCACCATGAGATCTGATATAAATTACCGGCTTCCTGAATAGCTCAGATGGTAAAGAATCCACCTGCAATGCAGGAGATCCTGGTTTGATTCCTGGGGTTGGAAGATCCCCTGGAGAAGGGATAGACTACCCACTCCAGTATTGTTGCGCTTCCATTGTAGCTCAGCTGGTAAAGGATCTGCCTGTAATGCCGGAGACCTGGGTTCGATCCCTGGGTTGGAAAGAGGCCCTGGAGAAGGGAAAGGCTACTCACTCCAGTTTTCTGGCCTGGAGAATTCCATGGACTGTATAGTCCATGGGGTCACAAAAAGTTGGACATGACTGAGCCACTTTCACTTCCAGTATTCTTGCCCAGACAATTCCATAGACAGAGGAGTCTTGTGAGCTACAGACCATGGAGTCACAAAGAGTCGTACATGACTGAGTGGCTAACACACTCACATAGGAGAAAAAATTTAAAAACACAAACACATGGAGGATAAACAATATTATACTGAAAAACCTGAAGAAATCAAAGAGGAAATTATAAAAATTCTTAGAAACAGATAAGAGCAAAACATGTAAGCCTATAGAATACAGCAGACGCCATTCTAAGAAGGAAGCTTATACCAATACTATTTCATCTCAAGAAACAAGAAACCTCACAAATAACCTAACGTTACACTGGGAAAAAGAACAAGCAAAACCTCAAGACAGTAGATGGAAAGAATTTCTAAGATCAAAGCAGAACTGAATGAAATAGGAACAAAACAAGAGCAAAGATTAAGGACACTAAAAGCTGATTCTTGGAGAAGATAAACAAAATTCATAAACCTTTAGCAAGACTCATCAAGGGGAAAAAAGGGACTCATATAAATAAGATTTTAAGTGAAAGAGAAGTTACAACTGCTACCACAGAAATGAAGAAAATTATAAGATAATGCCACAAAAAAGTAAATGCCTATAATGTGGACAACTCGGAAGAAATGGACAAACTCTTAGACAGGTACAACCATGTAAGCCTGAACAAGGAAGACATAGAAAATAAGAACAGACCAAACAGAGGTAAGAAAGTTGAAACTATGATTAAAAATCTCCCAACAAAAAAAGGTCAAAGATCAAATGGCTTCATGTGTGAATTCTGTCAAACATTTGTAGAAGAGCCATCACTTACACTTCTCAATCTCCTTCAAAATATCACAGAGGAGGGAACACTTCCAAGCTCATTCTATGAGACCACCATCATCCTTATGCTAAAATCAGACAAATATTTTACAAAAAAAAGAAAATAATGGTAAATAAAACTGATGAACATAGATGCAAAAATCCTCAACAAAATAGTCACAAACAAAAGCCGACAACACATAAAAATCATTGAGTGGGATTTATTCCAGGGATGCAAAGATTCTTCACGTATGCAAATCAATTAATGTGATACATCATATTAACAAATTAAAGAATGAAAACCATGTAGTCATCTCAACAGAAACAACTTTGGACAAAATTTTACATTTATTTATAATTAAAAACTGCAGAAAGAGGGCCTAGACAGAACCCAACTCACCATAATAAAGACAATATAGGACAAAATCACAGCATACATAATTATTTTTAAATTAATTTATTTTTTATAGGAGGATAATTGCTTTGTGGCACTGTGTTGCTTTCTGCCATATGTCATATGTCCCCCTCCCTCTTGAAACTCTCTTCCACTTTTCACCCTATTCCTCTCCTCTAGGTTGTCACAGAGCAATGGATTGAGCTTCCTGAGTCATATAGCAAATTGACACTGAATATCAATTTTACATATGGTAATGTATATGATTCCATGCTGCTTTCTCAATTCGTACCCCCCTCTCCTTCCACTATTGTGTCGACAAGTCTCTTCTCTACCTGTTACAAGTCTGCATCTCCATTGTAGCTCTGCAAACAGGTTCAATACCACTTCTCTAGATTCCTTGTACATGGTTTAATAGACAATATTTTCTTTTCTCTTTCTGACTTACTTCAGTCTGTATAGCAGGCCCTAGGTTCATCAGCCACATTATAACTGACTCAAATGCATTCCTTTTTATAGTTGAGTAATATTCCATCGTGAACAAAGAACTTCCAGATGTTCAACCTGGATTTAGGAAAGGCAGAGGAACCAGAGATCAAATTGTCAAATTTCTCTGGATCATAGAGAAAGCAGAGAATTCCATAAAAACATCTACCTCTCTTTCACTGACTATGCTAAAGCCTTTGACTGTGTACTACTATTACTACTAAGTCGCTTCAGTCGTGTCCGACTCTGTGCGACCCCATAGACGGCAGCCCACCGGGCTCCCCCATCCCTAGGATTCTCCAGGCAAGAACACTGGAGTGGGTTGCCATTTCCTTCTCCAATGTTTGAAAGTGAAAAGTGAAAGTGAAGTCGCTCAGTCATGTCCGACCCTCAACGACCCCATGGACTGCAGCCTTCCAGGATTCTCCCTCCATGGGATTTTCCAGGCAAGAGTACTGGAGTGGGGTGCCATTGCTTTGACTGTGTGGGTCATAATAAATTGGAAAACCCTTTAAAGAGTTGGGAATACCAGATCCCCTTACCTGTCTCCTGAGAAACCTGTATGAGGGTCAAGAAGCAACAGTTATAACATGGTATGGTACAACTGAGTAGTTCAGGATTGAGAAAGGAGTAAGACAATGCTGTTTATTGTCACTCTGTTTATTTAACTTATACGCAGAGCAAATCATGTGATATGCCAGGCTGGATGAGTTACAGGCTCTTCCTGACTTTTCACTGTTAGTGCACAGACATGCAAGGGATTTCTGTGTATTGATTTTGTATCCTATGACTTTGCTAAAAGTGAATTACCTCTGTAATTTTCCGATAGTACCTTTAGAGTTTTCTATGTGTAATATCCTGTCATCTGCAAACAGTGAGGGTTTTACTTCTTTTCTAATCTTGATTCTCTTTATTTCTTTTTCTTCTCTGAGTGCTGTGGCTAGGACTTATAAAACTATGTTTTGAATAATAGTGGTGAGAGTGGGCACACTCACCTTGTCCCTGATTTTAGAGGAAATGCTCTGTTTTTCACCATTGAGAATAATGTTTCCTGTTGGTTTATCATATATGGCCTTTATTATGTTGATGTAGATTCCTTCAATGCCCATTTTTTGAAGAGCTTTTCTCATGAATGGGTGCTAAATGTTAAAAGCTGTTTATTCATAATTTGATGGTATCTTATGATTTTTATATTTTAATTTGGCATTTGGTCCCTGGCCTAATCATTAGTCTATTATTATTACCATATTAATATATATTAGATAATATTTATTAGGTGTCTATATAAGTTGCTTTACATTATATGCATATGGTCATTTAATTATATTAAAATTAATGTTTCAAATTTAAGGGTATGTCTTTCATGCATTAGATTTACTTTTTCCATGCACTCTCTGAAAAAGGAACATAACAAGACAAAAAAAAAATTAGTTGCATTTTCTCTCACAAAATATTTCAATATACCATAATATTTTCAAGTTAATTTTTTTTTCATGTTGCTCTCAGATTCTAGATTCTCAATGAACACTTTTAGGAACATCTTAGCACTTAAAATTTTTAATTACATATGAATTTCAAATATGCAAGTTTAATTTATAAGTATTAAGTATGTTATACTCAAATACAGATACACATATATAGTGTTAATTTTATGGTAATTTGTACTACTTCTAAGAAGCTCTGATACCATTTAATCTGATAAGTTCACTGTAATTCCAATTTACTAAATATTTCTTAGTGACTTGTGGATTAATATACACTCAGAAAATAGGCAGTTAACATGATGAGAAATGTACACACCAAGAATAAGAGTTGAGCTTGATGAGAAAAGTAAATAAAGCTTTTGTTGGTGTTCATTTGCGTCCGACTCTATGCAACTCCATTGACACCGGGCTTCCATCCTTCACCATCTCCCAGAATTTGCTCAAACTCATGTCTATTGAGTTGGTGATGCCATCCAACCATCTCATCCTTTGTCATCCCCCTTTCTTCCTGCCTTCAATCTTTCCCAGCATCAGGGTCTTTTCCAACGAGTCAGCTCTTTGCATCAGGTGCCCAAGCTGTTGGAGCTTTAGTTTCAGCAACAGTCCTTCCAGTGAATATTCAGGGTTGATTTCCTTCAGGATTGAGTGGTTTGATCTCCTTGTTTTCTACAAAGCTTTATTTTCTACAAAAAAAAACCATTGTGTTTTTACTCTCTCTATTTCTTTTATGTCCCTTTAACTACCACCCAAAGGAAAAAACAAACAAAAACAGAAAGTAAAAACAAAACAAAACAAAACAAAACCAAAAACAAATAAGATCAGTACAATCAATATGGTCATCTGAGTTAAATTCACCCATTCCAGTCCATTTTAGTTTGCTGATTCCTAGAATGTCGACATTCACCCTTGCCATCTCTTGTTTGACCACTTCCAATTTGCCTTGATTCATGGACCTGACATTCCAGGTTCCTATGCAATATTGCTCTTTACAGCATTGGACCTTGCTTCTATCATCAGTCACATGCACAACTGGGTATTCTTTTTGCTTTGGCTCCATCCCTTCATTCTTTCTGGAGTTATTTCTCCACTGATCTCCAGTAGTATATTGGGCACCTACTGACCTGGGGAGTTCCTCTTTTGATGTCCTATCATTTTGCCTTTTTATGCTATTCATGGGGTTCTCAAGGCAAGAATACTGAAGTGGCTTGCCATTCCCTTCTCCAGTGGACCACATTCTGTCAGACCTCTCCACCATGACCTGCCCATCTTGGGTTGCCCCGCAGGCATGGCTTGGTTTCACTGAGTTAGACAAGGCTGTGGTCCTAGTGTGATTAGATTGACTAGTTTTCTGTGAGTATGGTTTCAGTGTGTCTGCCCTCTGATGCCCTCTTCCAACACCTACCATCCTATTTGGGTTTCTCTTACCTTGGGCATGGGGTATCTCTTCACAGCTGCTCCAGCAAAACACAGTCACTCCAAAATCACTGCAGATGGTGACTGCAGCCATGAAATTGAAAAATGCTTAGTTCTTGGAAGAAAAGTTATGACCAACTTAGAAAGTATATTCAAAAACAGAGATATTACTTTGCCGACTAAGGTCCACCTAGTCAAGGCTATGGTGTTTCCTGTGGTCATGTATGGATGTGAGAGTTGGACTGTGAAGAAAGCTGAGTGCTGAATAATTGATGCTTTTGAACTGTGGTGTTGGAGAAGACTCTTGAGGGTCCCTTGGACTGCAAGGAGATCCAACCAGTCCATTGTGAAGGAGATCAACCCTGGGATTTCTTTGGAAAGAATGATGCTAAAGCTGAAACTCCAGTACTTTGGCACCTCATGTGAAGAGTTGACTCACTGGAAAAGACTCTGATGCTGGGAAGAATTCGGGGCAGGAGGAGAAGGGGATGACAGAGGATGAGATGGCTGTATGGCATCACGGACTCGATGGACATGAGTCTAAGTGAACTCCGAGAGATGGTGATGGACAGGGAGTCCTGGCGTGCTGCAATTCATGGGGTCACGAAGAGTCGGACACCACTGAGCGACTGAACTGAACTGGTGATCAATATGATACCATCTTAGAAACTAATCACAGCATTCTGACTGGCTTAAAGAGTTATTTATTTTTTTTAAGGAGCAAATATACCATAAGCAATAACATAATGGAGATGCAGAAAGTTACTTATTTAATAAATATATGAGTGCTAGTCATTTTGTTTATTCATTCAACATATCATTTAAAGTTTCTTTGTGTTTTTTTTTTTACAAAAACTACCTTAAGTTCAAAGATTTTTAAAAAGCAATACTAAGATGTGTCTGTCATTGTATTTATAGTCTAGTTGGCAGTAAGATGAATAAAATAAAAAATAAAGATAATTTGAGAGGACTAAGTACCATAAATAAAATATACCAGCATTTTTTAGCGTTTCTCATGTAGATTAATTTATATTAATATGTTAAATCAAAATTTAAAAATATATCAGGGTGCAGAGAATCTCAAAATGCCTGGAAAATTCTCAATTTACCAGAAAGAAACGAGATCCTTTTTCTGTAGCAAAGATTTTTTAAAAATGTTTTCTTGGAGCATTTATATTTTAAACACGTGAGCAGCTTTTATACAACAAACAACATGTATACCCAAGCTCTTCCTTCTCTGTTCACATTTTCAATCAATACAATTAATTTTCCTATTATTTAAAAAAATGTATCAGATGAGCAGACTACATTACATTGTAATTATTCATAATTCCCCCAGGAAGATACAATCTGTGAAAGAACAAATCCTCAAATTTGTAAAATTTGATTCTGATACTATAATTTAATATATAAATCTAAACTTCTGTTATAAATGACTAGATTTCTTACACTGTAAATAAATGCACAAAATAATATAGTCTTGGTGTTAAGAGGCATTATTTTCATATTGCATGTAATCGTTCTATGTTAACCCCTGGAGGAGGAAATGGCAACCCATTCCAGAATTCTTGCATGGGGAATACCACAGACAGAGGAGCCTGTAGTCTATGGTCTATAGGATCACAGGGTCTGACAAGACTGAAGTGACTTAGCAGCAGCATTCTGTTAAAGAAAATATGTTGGTATCACTCAGAAACCTCAAGAATCAAAACAACGAAGAAAGAAAAGGTAGGTAGTAATTCCCAGGTTGAATAATAGTACTCTTACTTGGGGCTTCCCTGGTAGCTCAGCTGGTAAAGAATCTGCCTGCAATGCAGAAGACCCTAGTTAGATTCATAGGTTGGGAAGAGCTCTTGGAGGAGGGCATGGCAACCAACTCCAGTATTCTTGCCTGGAGAATCCCCATGGTCAGAGGCGCCTGGTGAGCTGCAGTCCATGGTTTTGCAAAGAGTCAGACATGACTGAGAGACTAAGCACAGCACAGCACACTTACTCAAACTTCAGAATACTGACAGTCACTTTAACACATCGGGGTGTTGAGTTGTGTGTCTTTGTGTTAATCACTCAGTCATGTCTGTCTTTTTGTCCCATAGACTGTAGCCCTCCAGGCTCTCTGTGACTCCAGCACCCATGGAATTATCCAGGCAAGAATACTGGAGTGGGCTGTCATTTCCTTCTCCAGTTGAGTTGTAGAACTTAGAAAATATTACAAGTGGTGGATTCTGAGGCTCGACCATGAATGACTGTATTTTCAGTAAGTTTTTGAATCCTGTGGCAAGCCTAACTGACATGAGATTGTAAACCATAGATCACTGTGGCAAATATGATTCATTTGAGAAAAAACCCTATTATTTATGGTATCTTCTTCTCTGGTTCTCTATTATATTTAGTTTAGAAAACGTAAATAGTTACCATTTTAATTTATGTATAACTGCAAAAGGAAGTAAATCTGATGTATAATTTCTAGATTTATTAGATGGCAGAAAGTGAAAAAGAACTAAAAACCTCTTGATGAAAGGGAAAGAGGAGAGTGAAAGAGTTGGCTTAAAGCTCAACATTCAGAAAATGAAGATCATGGCATCCGGTCTCATCACTTCATGGGAAATAGATGGGGAAACAGTGGAAACGTCAGACTTTATATTTGGGGGGCTCCAAAATCACTGCAGATGGTGACTGCAGCCATGAAATTAAAAGACGCTTACTCCTTGGAAGGAAAATTATGACCAACCTAGATAGCATATTGAAAAGCAGCGACGTTACTTTGCCAACCAAGGTCTGTCTAGTCAAGGCTACGGTTTTTCAAGTGGTCATGTATGGATGTGAGAGTTGAACTGTGAAGAAAGCTGAGCACCGAAGAATTGATGCTTTTGAACTGTGGTGTTGGAGAAGACTCTTGAGAGTCCCTTGGACTGCAAGGAGATCCAGTCAGTCTATTCTGAAGGAGATCAGCCCTGGGATGTCTTTGGAAGGAAGGATGCTAAAGCTGAAACTCCAGTACTTTGGCCACCTCATGTGAAGAGTTGACTCATTGGAAAAGACCCTGATGCTGGGAGGGATTAGGGGCAGGAGGAGAAGGGGATGACAGAGGATGAGATGGCTAGATGGCATCACCAACTCGATGGACATGAGTCTGAGTGAACTCTGGGTGTTAGTGATGGACAGGGAGGCCTGGCATGCTGCGATTCGTGGGGTCGCAAAGAGTTGGATACGACTGAGCGACTGAACTGAACTGATACAATTTTCAACTTTTTAGCTGCTGCATTTTATTCTAAAATAGAGAATTTTCCATCAGAATTTTTAATCTCAAACTTTTAATCTCAAAACCCACCTGATATGAATACTCATTCAAGTTTTTATAGGATAATAATAGTTAAAAATAACTTTGATTAAAATAAAGAAGAAGAAATCATCCACCCTCAGAAAGCTTACAGAACAGGGTAAATTTTAAAAATATGTAAGAATCATTTTACAAGGCACTACATACTTACCACAAAAAAACATAGATGCTAGTTAGGAATAAGGGTGCTGAGATTAGATTGCCTGAAATCACACCATTATGACTCCATGAGATAAAATGAAAATGTCTACCAATATAGGTTGTTTAAGTGATGCACCATATATATGCTTATGTATGTGTATATATGCATATATGAATAAATAGAGGATAAATATGCTCCAAATTTGATCAAAATCAATAAGTATGTATTGAGAAAGTTCAATTAAGTCCAAGTAAGACTGATAGAAAACCACATGTAGGCACATGTCATTCATGAAAACCAAAGAAAGAGAAAGCTTTTAGAGATTTCATTTTTATTTTTTGCCATATTTTTGCAATATTGTATTGGTTTTGCCATACATCAACATGAATCCGCCACGGATGTACACGTGTTCCCAATCCTGAACCCCCCTTCCACCTCCCTCTACAATACAATAAAATGAACAATGAAAAGCAAAAGTAAGCCCAAACAATTAAGAAAATGTCAATAGAAATGTATATATCTGTAATCATTTTAAATAGAAATGGATACAATGTTCCAACCAAAAGACATAGACTGGCTGAATGGATACAAAACCGAGACCTTTATATATGCTGTCTACCCGAGACCAACTTTTGACTGAGAGATACACACAGACGGAGAGTGAGAAGATGGAAAAAGATGAAAATCAAAAGAAAGTAGGAGCAGCAATTCTCATTATGACAAAACAAACCTTAAAATAAGAGTATTACAAACATAGGGCTTATTATAGGCATATGCAGATAAATATTAAGAAAAGGCAATGGCACCTCACTCTAGTACTCTTGCCTGGAAAATCCCATGCATGGAGCAGCCTGGTAGGTTGCAGTCCATGTGGTCGCTAGGAGTTGGACACAACTGAGCGACTTCATTTTCACTCTTCACTTTCATGCACTGGAGGAGGAAATGGCAACCCACTCCAGTATTCTTGTCTGGAGAATCCCAGGGATGGGGGAGCCTGGTGGGCTGCTGTCTCTGGGATTGCACAGAGTCGGACATGACTGAAGTGACTCAGCAGCAGCAGCAGCAGCAGATAAATATTACTTTATCTTTGAACAAGCATGATGATGTTTACATATAATTAATACAAATGGTTTCAAAATTCTCATCCAAAGGAGTCATTAAAAAATTACTAGGAAGTGAGTTCAGTTCAATTCAGTCGTTCAGTTGTGTCCAACTCTTTGTGACCCCATGAACTGCAGCACGCCAGGCTTCCCTGTCCATCACCAACTCCTGGAGCTTGCTCAAACCCATATCCGTCGAGTAGCTGATTTCACTCAATCATCTCTGCCTCTATCATCCCCTTCTCCTCTTCCTTCAATCTTTCCCAGCATCATCAGGTGGCCAAAGTACTGGAGTTTCAGCCTCAGCATCAGTCCTTCCAATGAACACCCAAGACTGATCTCCTTTAGGATGGACTGGTTTGATCTCCTTGCAGTTCAAGAGACTCTCAGAGTCTTCTCCAACACCACAGTTCAAAAGCATCAATTCTTAGATGCTCAGCTTTCTTTATGGTCCTCTCACATCCATACATGACTACTGGAAAAACCATAGCTGCTGTTGGCAGGATAATGTCTCTGCTTTGTTGGTATTGTCAAAGGAAGTGAATGAATGTGTAAAGGAATGATGCATATCTACTACCACCTAAGTCAAACTTCTAATGACTGAAATAATGGAGTTTACACAGTATACTTATACATGAATACAAACTTAAATTTATGCAATGTTCAGAGGAATATCAAAATATGAAAAGCCTTTTGTTTTGGCCGTGTTATGGAGCTTGGATTACATTTAACATGAGAATTTGAGCAAGGGAGTAGCATAAAGGGATTTATTATTTTAAAAGACTACACTGGCTGTTGAGTAGAGAATTCATGGGGAAAGACATATAGTCCTTGAGGAAAAAAATTCTAATGGTTACTAGAATATAGGTTTTAGCAATGGAAATGAGCAGAAGTGGATTGAACTTAGGGACACACTGAAAGCAAAAATAATAAGATTTGCTTATGGATTTGATAGCTTGGGTAAGATATAAGAGTCAACTCAACAACTCTTTTCAATATCTGAACAGTTTTGTTGATGATGTTTCTTGCAGATTTGGGTTGTTTAAAGGTATCAACAATTTAGAGTGTCAAGAAGCTAGACTTCGTTTTATATTCAGTTTGAGATTTCCAAATAGACTCTCTCAAATTTCTATTTAAATTCTCTTTCGTTCAGTTGTGTCCAACTCTTTGTGACCCCATGAACTGCAGCACGCCAGGCTTCCCTGTCCATCACCAACTCCTGGAGCTTGCTCAAACCCATATCCGTCGAGTAGCTGATTTCACTCAATCATCTCTGCCTCTATCATCCCCTTCTCCTCTTCCTTCAATCTTTCCCAGCATCATCAGGTGGCCAAAGTACTGGAGTTTCAGCCTCAGCATCAGTCCTTCCAATGAACACCCAAGACTGATCTCCTTTAGGATGGACTGGTTTGATCTCCTTGCAGTTCAAGAGACTCTCAGAGTCTTCTCCAACACCACAGTTCAAAAGCATCAATTCTTAGATGCTCAGCTTTCTTTATGGTCCTCTCACATCCATACATGACTACTGGAAAAACCATAGCTGCTGTTGGCAGGATAATGTCTCTGCTTTGTTGGTATTGTCAAAGGAAGTGAATGAATGTGTAAAGGAATGATGCATATCTACTACCACCTAAGTCAAACTTCTAATGACTGAAATAATGGAGTTTACACAGTATACTTATACATGAATACAAACTTAAATTTATGCAATGTTCAGAGGAATATCAAAATATGAAAAGCCTTTTGTTTTGGCCGTGTTATGGAGCTTGGATTACATTTAACATGAGAATTTGAGCAAGGGAGTAGCATAAAGGGATTTATTATTTTAAAAGACTACACTGGCTGTTGAGTAGAGAATTCATGGGGAAAGACATATAGTCCTTGAGGAAAAAAATTCTAATGGTTACTAGAATATAGGTTTTAGCAATGGAAATGAGCAGAAGTGGATTGAACTTAGGGACACACTGAAAGCAAAAATAATAAGATTTGCTTATGGATTTGATAGCTTGGGTAAGATATAAGAGTCAACTCAACAACTCTTTTCAATATCTGAACAGTTTTGTTGATGATGTTTCTTGCAGATTTGGGTTGTTTAAAGGTATCAACAATTTAGAGTGTCAAGAAGCTAGACTTCGTTTTATATTCAGTTTGAGATTTCCAAATAGACTCTCTCAAATTTCTATTTAAATTCTCTATATAGCAATTATTTTACAGCAATGAGAAAATCAGCCCATGATCAAACAAACAAAACAAAAGATCATTTGTAGATTATTTTCTAAAAAAATTTATTGGAGTATAGTTGCTTTAAAATATTGTTCTAGTTCCTGCCATACAGCAAAGTGAATGAGCTAAATGTACGCACATATCTGGACTCCCTGCTGGTTCAGTGGCTGAGAATTTGCAAGAAAAGTTATGGCAAACCAAACAGCATATTGAAAAGCAGACATCAGTTTGCCAACAAAGGTCCATATTATCAAAGCTATGGTTTTTCCAGTAGTTATGTATAGATATAAGAATGGGACAATAAAGAAGGCTGAGTGCAAAAGAATTAATGGTTTTGAAATGTGATCCTGGATAAAACTCTTAGGAGTCCCTTAGAGAGCAAGGAGATCAAACCAGTCCATCCTAAGGAAATCAACTCTGAACATTCATTGGAAGGACTGATGCTGAAGCTCCAATACTTTGGCCACCTGATGGGAAGAGTCAACTCACTGGAAAAGACTTTGATGCTGGGATAAATTGAGGGCAGAACAAGGAGGTGGCAGATGGTTGGATGGCATTATCGATTCAATGGACATGAGTCTGAGCAAAATCCGGGGGACGGTGAGGAACAGGAAGCCTGGCGTGCTGCAGTCCTGCTGGACACGACGGAGTGACGAGCAACAGTACATACAGCCCCCTTTCTGCATTCCTCCCCACTGAGGTCACCACAGTGCACTGAGCAGAGTTCATTGTGCCAGAAAGTAGGTTCTCACTAGTTATTGATTTCACAAACCTAGTGGAGATGAAGGAATTCCAGTTGAGCTGTTTCAAATCCTGAAAGATGATGCTGTGAAGGTGCTGTACTCAATATGCCAGCAAATTTGGAAAACTCAGCAGTGGCCACAGGACTGGAAAAGGTCAGTTTTCATTCCAATTCCAAAGAAAGGCAATGCCAAAGAATGCTCAAACTACCGCACAATGCACTCATCTCACATGCTAGTAAAGTAATGCTCAAAATTCTCCAAGCCAGGCTTCAGCAATACGTGAACCGTGAACTTCCAGATGTTCATGCTGGTTTTAGAAAAGGCAGAGGAACCAGAGATCAAATTCCCAACATGTACTGGATCATGGAAAAAGCAAGAGAGTTCCAGAAAAACATCTATTTCTGCTTTATTGACTATGTCAAAGCCTTTGACTGTGTGGATCACAATAAACTGTGATAATTTCTGAAAGAGATGGGAATACCAGACCACCTGACCTGCTTCTTGAGAAACCTGTATGCAGATCAGGAAGCAATAGTTCAAACTGGACATGGAACAACAATCTGGTTCCAAATAGGAAAAAGTACATCAAGGCTGTACATTGTCACCGTGCTTATTTAACTTCTATGCAGAGTACATCTTGAGAAATGCTGGGCTGGAAGAAGCACAAGCTGGAATCAAGATTGTCAGGAGAAATATCAATAACCTCAGATATGCAGATGATACCACCCTTATGGCAGAAAGCGAAGAAGAACTAAAGAGTCTCTTGATGAAAGTGAAAAGAGGAGAGTGAAAAAGTTGGCTTAAAGCTCAACATTCAGAAAACGACGATCATGGCATCTGGTCCCATCATTTCATGGGAAATAGATGGGGAAACAGTGGAAACAATGTCAGACTTTATTTTTTGGGTCTCCAAAATCACTGTTAATCCCCTGGAGAAGGAAATGGCAATCAGTACTATTGCCTGGAAAATCCCATGGACAGAGGAGCCTGGTAGGCTACAGTCCATGGGGTCTCAAAGAGTCGCGCACGACTGAGTGACTGAAGTGAACTGAACTGAGTGTAGATATAGATCTTCCTTCTAGCTCAGATGGTAAAGAATCTGCCTACAATGCAGGAGACCTGAGTTCTATCCCTGGTTTAGGAAGATCCTGTGGAGAAAGGCATAGTAACCCTGTCCAGTATTCTTGCCTGGAGAATCCCATGGAGAGAGGAGTCTGGTGGGCTACAGTCCATGGGGTCTCAGAGCTGGACTCGGCTAAGCGACTAATACTGCTACTGCTTCTGTGTATATATGTCAATCCCAATCTTCCAGTTTATCCCAACTCCTCTTCCCCGTGTTGATGTCCATAGGTTTGTTCTCTATGTCTATGTCTCTATTTCTGCAAACAGGCTTTGCAAACAGTCTCATCTGTAACATTTTTCAAGGATTTCTATACCTCTGTGTCTCTTATATTGTCTCACTTTCGGGGTCATCATTATTGTCTTCTAAATTCCATATATATGTGTCAGTATACTGTATTGGTGTTTTTCTTTCTGGCTTACTTCACTCTGTATAATCGGCTCCAGTTTCATCCATCTCATTAGAACTGCGTCAAACTTATTCTTTTTGAGGGCTGAGTAATACTCCATTGTGTATATGTACCAAAGCTTTCTTATCCATTCATCTGCTGATGGACATCTGGGTTGTTTCCATAGGACCAGTTACTTTTACCAACACTTTTGCTTGATTTAGAATTATGTGGGTTCACTACATCATGCATCTCTAAAATGACTTTTTAAAAACTCATCTGTTCTTAACATTAATTAATTCAACATGGTGCTGGCATCCTTGATGGCTTCAGTCTGTCACTGTGTTTGTAAGTATATTTTGTTTACTTGACCTTTTTCTTTTCTTATGAGAAGCTTGTCACAGAAATCTCCCCATGCCTTCCTATAGGTGCTCTCTTAGCCTTTTCAATCAGTCCTCCAGATCTACATGAAAATAACCAAATCCACAGAAAACAAAATTTGAGGAGAGCATATTTGATAACTTTTACCCCATAAACCATTTCTGTGGCTGCAGATATGTTTAAAATAATCTAAGAATATCGTTTAAATTGCTGGAGAAGTAAATAATCTTTTATGTATAAAAAATATAATGTTTGTAAAGAACTTATTTCTCATCGACAGGCAACAACATTCTCATCAGTGAAGGACGTATATATAAACCTTCTACCTAACAACCAGGGGCTGGGAGGATAGCCGAATTTCATAACTTTAATGAAAATAAGTGGTTTATCATCAAGGTTAGACTTTATTGACTAGCATTAGGTCTTCAAATGTATTCTGGTGTTAGTAAACATCATTAACAGAAAAGTAGGTTAAAAAAACACTGCAAATGAAACTTCTAATAGTTTGGGAGAGCTAGTCTATTTATTTCCATGAAAGTTAATTTATGTATATGGATTATCTGACTCCCCAGACTACTTCATATAATCTACATCTACTTTGTACTGTGAAATTAATTGATTTCTTGTTTTCTTTTCAAAAGAACCCCAAATCATATCCAAGTATACCATTTTTCTCTCTTTACTTTGGCATACATTAATAGACGTAGTAAGGAATTTCATTCTTCATGACTGCAGTATATCGAATTTTTGGAAAACGGTGATCTAGGGTTGATTATCTTCTTTATTTCTGGAATCTAGGGTCACTCCTTATTTTAAGCTCTTCTATAAAATTAAAATATTTTCTTTGGCTATTTTAACTTATCTACCTACGCATTTGTATACCTGGTTCTTTGTGCCTGTTCCTTATCTTCAACCGTTGTTCAAGTCAATCTTCAGTTGTTGGCTTAACATGAGTACACTGAGAGAAGCAGCCTGGCCCAAAAAAAGAAAAAGAAAAAAATCATGTGGTAAAATCACTGTAAAATACACTAATATACAATTAGATTATTCAAATACTAATTCATGCAATATAGTAAAGTCAACCAAAACTAATTGGCTATCGGGTTTTTTATTCTAAGCTTTGATTCCTCTAACAATCCTTTTCAGAGTAGCCATTCTTTAAATAATGAAAGGATTCAGTTCAATTCACTTGCTCAGTCGTGTCCAACTCTTTGCGATCCCATGAACTGCAGCACGCCAGGCCTCCCTGTTCATCACCAACTCCCAGAGTTCACTCAAACTCATGTCCATCGAGTTGGTGATGTCATTCAGCCATCTCATCCTTCTCCCTCAGCCCCCAATCCCTCCCAGCATCAGAGTCTTTTCCAATAAGTCATATGAGGTGGCTAAAGTATTGGAGTTTCAGCTTCAGCATCAGTCTTTCCAAAGAACACTCAGGACTGATCTCCTTTAGAATGGACTGGTTGGATCTCCTTGCAGTCCAAAGGACTCTCAAGAGTCTTCTCCAACACCACAGTTCAAAAGCATCAATTCTTCAGTGCTCAGCTTTCTTCACAGTCCAACTCTCACATCTATACATGACCACTTAAAAAACCATAGCCTTGACTAGATGGACCTTTGTTGGCAAAGTAATATCTCTGCTTTTTAATATGCTGTCTAGGTTGGTCATAACTTTCCTTCCAAGGAGTAAGTGTCTTTTAATTTCATGGCTGCAGTCACCATCTGCAGTGATTTTGGAGCCCCCCAAAATAAAGTCTGACACTGTTTCCACTGTTTCCCCATCTATTTCCCATGAAGTGATGGGACCAGATGCCATGATCTTCATTTTCTGAATGTTGAGCTTTAAGCCAACATTTTTGCTCTCTTCTTTCACTTTCATCAAGAGGCTTTTTAGTTCTTCTTCACTTTCTGCCATAAAGGTGCTGTCATCAGCACATCTGAGGTTATTGATATTCTGGCAATGTTGATTCCGGCTTGTGCTTCTTCCAGCCCAGCGTTTCTCAGGATGTACTCTGCATAAAAGTTAAATATGCACAGTGACAATATACAGCCTTGACGTACTCTTTTTCCTATTTGGAACCAAACTGTTGTTCCATGTCCAGTTCTAACTGTTGCTTCCTGAACTACATATGGGTTTCTCAAGAGGCAGGTCAGGTGGTCTGGTATTCCCATGTCTTTCAGAGTTTTCCAAAGTTCATATGATCCACACAATCAAGGTATTATTATATTTTAGCCCTATATTATCCATGGTTTAATATACAATTTATCCTCAAAGAGAATTTGTGGCAGTGGAAGATAAACAACATGAGAATTTAAAGGCAATTGACTCCTATATTTAAATAAGTCCAAAATATTTCATAAGGCATGGTAGAAGAGGTTAGATCAATATACAACAGAAAATTTATAAAGAGATTTATATGTTGTACTAGAGTGCCTATACAAAAACATATTTATTATCTTGGGTAAAAATTTCCCTTTTCTAACCTGTTCTGCTAAGCTTCTGTTTCTATAATCTAACCCAAATTAGAAGAAATAATTCAGTTCAGTTCAGTTGCTCAGTCGTGTCTGACTCTTTGCAACCCCATGAATCATAGTACACCAGGCCTCCCTGTCCATCACCAACTCCTGGAGTTCACTCAAACTCATGTCCATCGAGTCGGTGATGCCACCCAGCCATCTCATCCTCTGTCATCCCCTTCTCCTCCTGCCCCCATAATTAGAAAATGATAAAACATTCAACATATATTTTGAAATTTCTGAGTAATATTTTGAAAAAATAGAGATGCCTGTCTTAGGAGTAATTGCTGCCATGCTTGGAGATATATTCTATAATTTATGACATGAATTTCAACTAGCAAATCTATTCTAAACATAAGACATACAAGGAAGAATCACTTTACCAAATTTCTCAAACAATGTAAGAAAATAATTCTTAAATGTAATATTTTGTATAAGAAAACTTCCTTCTTTCTATTTTTCTGTAAACGATATTTTCAGGAAAACTGAATTGCTGGACCCTAAGGCTGTGATGAAGTCACCTCTCTCCATCTATTGACCAATAAAGTACACATGAGGAAATAAACTCCATCCTCTAAGCTAGTCTCTGAAAATCTAAACTTATAATTTGTTGGAAAATGTCACACTGTACTTCAGGTTATCAGGGTTCATCAGCTTGTAGATGTGGTTTTATTAAAAATTAGGAGGCTAAAAGATATATTTTGTTATCTAAACATCCGGGCTGCCACTCTGTATCAGATTCCCATAAAAGTACAGTAAAGTAAATGATAAATAACTATATGGTCTATTTTATTTCTAATAGAAAAAATCAATTTCTGAGAAATAAATTTGGCAAAATTGGTCTTGCAAATATACAAATTAAAGATAGAAAATGAGCAGTGTGGTAATTTAACCTATTACTTTGCAAAGTAGCTCTGGTACATCTCAAAGAAAGAAATTATCTTAATGTGTACAATGTAATGTCAGCTGACTCACATTTGATTTTGATAAAGCAGAGAGAAAGTAAGGGGGAAAGCAGGCTAGAATTATATGGATTAAGAGAAAACCTACAAAAAGAGATAAGAGGTAGGTTATATATCTGACATTTTAAAAAACTACTAATGAGTATTAATTAAAATACTTTATATAACCCTTCAGGTTTGAATTTCCAACAGGCTAGCCTTTATAGTTTCTAGGTACTGAATAGTTAAATGACCATATTTTATTATCTTAACCTCTATTAACTTCTAGCTCACTGTATACACTTTTGGCTATATTTCAAGTTCAAATTTTTACATCTTATGGTTTATTGAGAAGTCATAATTTCAATTTCTTTTGAAGTAACTATCTTCACTTTCTGTTAAATAACTGATGATCTATGTTTAAGTTTAAAAACTGTTTTTGATCATCAATTTCTACTCTTTTGGGGCATAGAAGCATTTCTTTATTGGTTTAGGAGACAGCCCTAATCTCTGAGCAGGGAACTGTGATCTCACAAGATTTAAAGCCTATAAAGTTTTGTGTCTGAATGATATAATCATATTTCATCAAAGCAAGCGGGTATTATCCTTGTGCAATTTAGCTTATGGTTGACTAATGGACCAAGTTTGAGGCTGGGTCTACATACACAAAATAGGAAGAAAAAGAAGGACCCAGTGCAAGTTCAAAATTGTCCAAATGAATGTGTTCTTTTTAGAATGGAAGTTTCTTGGAGAAGAGAATTTACTTAGTCCAACTTTGAGTTTTTGATTCTGAGAACAATCTATGGCACATATAAAGGAAGTAGTAAATGTTTTAAGAGAGAATGACAATGTGGTTATTTGAATGAATGGGTTAATTGATTCATGAACCAATACACAGAAGAGTCAAATAATCCTCTTCCATGGTTTTCTATTAGTGAGTCTTCTGTTCACCTTGATACTCTTACAACTTTATAGATTTATTTAGTTACTACTATTCACTTTTTGCAAATGATAAAGCTGAGGCTAAGGGACAAAAATGAGGTACTCATGTTGAGTAAACAATGAAACTCTGATTAAAGTACAGATTTTGTCTTCAGAACATAATCTTTTCACTACTTTCTAATCCTCTGAACCTTTATACTTGTAAATGAATATGTAGCATATTGAAGATGAACATGCATAAATGAACATATATTCAGATGTGTATAAGAGACAGACATTCAACATATATTTTGAAATTTCTGAGTAATATTTTGAAAAAATAGAGATGCCTGTCTTAGGAGTAATTGCTGCCATGCTTGGAGATATATTCTATAATTTATGACATGAATTTCAACTAGCAAATCTATTCTAAACATAAGACATACAAGGAAGAATCACTTTACCAAATTTCTCAAACAATGTAAGAAAATAATTCTTAAATGTAATATTTTGTATAAGAAAACTTCCTTCTTTCTATTTTTCTGTAAACGATATTTTCAGGAAAACTGAATTGCTGGACCCTAAGGCTGTGATGAAGTCACCTCTCTCCATCTATTGACCAATAAAGTACACATGAGGAAATAAACTCCATCCTCTAAGCTAGTCTCTGAAAATCTAAACTTATAATTTGTTGGAAAATGTCACACTGTACTTCAGGTTATCAGGGTTC
>SJYC01052937.1:0-26674 GCA_006408675.1 Madoqua kirkii | reverse complement strand
GGACGTGAGTCTGAGTGAATCTGAGAGATGGTGATGAACAGGGAGGCCTGGCGTGCTGTGATTCATGGGGTCGCAAAGAGTTGGACACGACTGAGCGACTCAACTGACTGAACTGAATAGGTGTGTTGTATGTCATTATGGTTTTAATTTGCAATTCCCTAATATTAGATGATGTTGAATGTTGTTTTATATGCTTATTTCCCATCTGTATATCCTCTATCTGAGGTGTCTGTTAAAAGTTTTTGGCCATTTTAAAACTTTTTCTTTATAGTTGTGTTTGAAAAGTTTTTTGTATATTTTGAATAGAAGTCATTTATTAGATATAACTTTTGCAAATATTTCTCCCAGTCTTCGCCTTTTTTTCTCATTCTCTTGACATTTTTTTATTTTAATGAATTCCAGCTTGTAAATTGCTTCTTTTGTGAACCATACCTTTAGTATTGTGTCTAAAAATACAATTGATTTTGTACAACACATGTACATCGATATACAGAAAGTTATCAAGATTTTATTTTATGTTATCTTCTAGGAGTTCTATAGGTTTTCATTTTACATTTGTATCGGATTCACTGTGAGCTGATGTTTGTGGAGTGCTAGGACTGTGTCTGTGTGTCTGGATTCTAGAGGGCTTTTATGAGGTTTTTTTTTTTTTTTTTTTTGGTAGGTGGATGTCCAGTTGTTCCAGAACTATTTGTTGAAAAGACCATCTTTTCTCCATTGTATTGCCTCTGCTCCTTTGTCAAAGATTATTTGACTTTATTTGTGTGGATTTATTTCTGGACTCTGTCCTGTTCCGTTGACGTGTTTGCCTCTTGTTTGGCCAGTACCACACAAACTTGGTTACAGTAGCTTTATAGGGAATTATGGAGTCAGGCAGTGTCAGTCTTCCTACTTTGTTCTTCTCCTTCGATACTGTGTTAGTTATTCTAGGTCTTCTGCTTCTCTTCATAAAACTTTAGAATCAATTTGTCAGTATTGACAAAATAGCTTGTTAGAATTTGATTGGACCAATTGTATCATTTTTTAACCATTTGTATCAGGATCCAAGTAGGTTCAGGTGCTGCAAACTATTTATATATGTTTAAGTATCTTAAACATTTATAGAAAATTTTTTACAATGTTGTGTTGGTTTCTGCCACACAACAGCACAAATCAATCATAACCATACATATATCCCCTCCTTCCCTTCATCCCATTCTGCCCCCTGGGTTGTCACAGAGCATGAGAGTGAGCTCCAAAGAAACTTCTGTAGTATGAATCTGTAAAATCCTGAATAATCATTAATACTGAAATACCAAAGATTTCATTTTAAGAAAGAGAATAAAACAAGGAGGCCTGCTATCATCACATCATTCAACATGGTAGTGGAGAGCTCAACCAGTTCAGTAATACAGACACTGAAGTGAACAGAATGAGTAAAAGGAAGCCAGCCATTATTCATCATAAGCATAAGTGTGTGCATAGAAAGTATTTTAGCAATCTAAGCACAGAAAATTAGAATACACTAGTATCTGTATTGGTATAAAATTGGTATAAAATAATTTAATTTTGTATTGGCAAACTTGTAAATAAGTTGAATAAATACTCTTTTTAAGGTCTTAGCATTTATTTAATAGAGTAGGGAATCTATGGGCTTTTATTTTCAGCTCAAAACCAGGCATCAATATGTACATGCTGTATATCTCAAATGGCTTTCATAATATTTTATTTACCAGACACAGGAACAGAATTTACCCATTCCTTCTAAGAATTACAATTAGATTTTATGTATACTAGAAATGACCTGCCATTAACAGGGTTGGAAATGCAACGTGGTACATGGATAAAAGAACAAATAACATTTTGTCTATCTTCAAGAATGTTGCTTCCTTCTGAAATTAAACCCAGCAGGTAGGAAGATTCTAAACAGACTTCAAATTGTTGAACATCTGCTCACCCTAGCGCAATCTAAAACAAGGAATGCATAACATTTTACAATGCTAAAATTCATACAATCTAGTTAGAATCATTACAGTATTAAATTTTGGAGGGGGAGGATGTCTCAAATAGGATCTAAACTGTTTTTATTTTCTAGGTCATAAACTACTATGAAACTGACTAAAACAGCTCTTTCATTATGTTAAAAATAGTTGAATATCTTTTGCTAATTTAGGTTTATATCATTTCCTAAAATTTCTCAAAATGAAGAGTAAAATTAATAAACCTTAAGGTCAACTATATTTAAATGAAATGGAAATTTAGATTTCAGCTTTAAGATGAAGCTGCTTGATTTTCTTCTTCGTATCCATGTGGCACCGTAACATGTTCTGGTTTGCTGCTGCAGATAAGAAAGGCTCAGTGCAGGCTGGAGTGACAAAAATACCTGAGTTTATCCTGCCTACTAATGCAGTGGTTATTCAAAAGAGTGGATGGATGCCTCTAGTCCTGGTCTCATAACTCACAGCCACTGCACAGCTTGAATGCTCTGCTTCCGTAGAAGGATGTCCCCCTATTCTAATCTGCCTAGGTCCCCACGCATCCTTCCAAGGGTTTAAAGAACAATGGATGGGGCTTCTCTGGTGGCTCAGCAGTAAAGAATCCACCTGCCAAAGCAGGAGAGACAGATTTGATTCCTGATCTTGGAAGATCCCACATGTCCCAGAGCAGCTAAGCCCACACTGTCACAACTGGTGAGCCTGTGCTCTAGAACCTGGGAGCCTCAACCCCTGAAACCCACGTACCCTAGAGCCTGTGCTCCACAGCGAGAGAAGCCGCCGCAATGAGAACCCGTGCACCACAACTGGAGAGCAGCCCCACTTGCCACAACTAGAGAGAAAGCTGATACAGCAAAGACCTAGCACAGCCACAAATAAATAAATAAAAGTATTTTACAAATCCACCTGCCACAGCAGGAGAGACAGATTTGATTCCTGACCTTGGAAGATCCCACATGTCCCAGAGCAGCTAAGCCCACACTGTCACAACTGGTGAGCCTGTGCTCTAGAACCTGGGAGCCTCAACCCCTGAAACCCACGTACCCTAGAGCCTGTGCTCCACAGCGAGAGAAGCCGCCGCAATGAGAACCCGTGCACCACAACTGGAGAGCAGCCCCACTTGCCACAACTAGAGAGAAAGCTGATACAGCAAAGACCTAGCACAGCCACAAATAAATAAATAAAAGTATTTTACAAAAAAAGAACAATGGGTAAGCAGCTGCCCGAGATGGCTCAAGAGTTTCGTATTTCACAACTGATCTCATTTCCTCAGGTCATTTTCTGTGCAGAAAGAATCATGACACCCCTCAAGTGTCATGAACTTGCAAGTTGGTCTTTTCTCTGTTGTTCAGTTGCTCAGTTGTGTCCTATTCTTTGCAACCCCATGGACTGCAGCACACCAGGCTTCCTTGTCCTTTAGTATCTCCTAGAATTTACTCAAATTCATGTCCCTTGAGTAGGATGCCATCCAACCATCTCATCCTCTGTGATTCCCTTATTTCCTTAGTCACAGACAGACATGTTAGACTTTATCTGACATTCTCACAGATCAGCAGCTTACCAGGGCTTACCCAGAAAGAGAAAGTTGATTTATAAACTTTTATGACTTATAAAAGGATAGCATAGGTTCTCTATCCCCGCCACCCCCACCCCCTCCCTGGGGTGATAGAATTATTCTGTATCCTGATCATGGTGGTAGTAACATGAATCTATATATGTGTTAAAATCCACAGACGTGTTCACCAGAAAAAAGGAAAGAGTCAATTTTACTGTTTGACAATTTAAAATATAAAATTAAAAAAAATCATCCTAAAAGAAAATCCAAAGTGTTGTTATTTGTAGAGAGGTTCTCTGTCTGACCCCAGATCCACACCCACACAATCCAGTTAAGTAAAAAGTTTTCCAAGCTCTGGCTTCCATGCTACTTTGTGTCTTAAACAGGATTATTTAAAAGCATGCTAAGGCAATTATCTCCTGTTGATGCCTAAGGAGAAAAAAAAGCTGCATTTTAAAAAGCTTGTAAACAACATTTAAAGCAAGAAACAGCCTTTGAAAAGCTATTTTCTTTTCTTAAAGCATGCCCCCCTCCCCACCACAAATGGCACTTTTGTGGGTGCCTGTGTGAGACTGCAAGCAAAGGCATTACGTTCAAAATTCTTTGCTTTGGTTTGAGATTGCCCTTTCCCCTTCCCTTTGTCGAATCATCAAGATCATGTACCTGTATCCTTAGAGAACAAAGAGCTATTCCGTCTTTGGTTGTACAGTGATAGAGACAAAAAATTTTAGGATTGGTGGGACTTATTTTTTATTGATTGTGTCCCTTATATTTTGTTACATCAGTTTCCGCCCCAAGAATGGAAAGCTATCAGTAATAAAAATGTAGAGCAGACGCTGAACCGTGATGCTATGATTTGTCCAAGAGAAACAAAAATCATAAACATCAAATTCTAAGAGTGTGTCTCTGAATAATTTATTTATGAGATGATAATTTATATGCGAATTTGTGTGACAAAACTGCACGTGTGGCTATAAACCTGGAAGTAAATCAGCGAGCTAAATATCATGGAACCTGTATCAGGGGCTTCAGCAATGTTCTTCGCCCTTGGCCTTTCCTTTGTGCAGTGAGAGCAAAATAATCAAGCTTCTTACTCCCAAAATAGCTAAGTTGTAAAGAAATCTTTTTATGATTTTGTTTTTATAAAACTGTATCTCAGTGAAATGAACCCCCGAGTTTCTAGCTAAAGTCATCAATTTTCTGCCTAGAAATGTAGGTCCTTCTTCCTGGATTTGTGGTGAGCTTTTTCTTTCAAGATACCTTGATTCAGAACAAAAACTGAGATCTTCCACAGAATCGATGATGAGAAATCTGTCAATTAGTGAAGATACTTTGTAAAATGTATTAAATTATATTTAGAAAAAGGTAACAGAGAAGAGTTATAAAACTCGGTATGAAAACAGGCTTGTTTATCAAATGCCTTACTTTTCCTATAAGCAGTGTGATTCTGCCTGACTTAATTAATGTAATTGAGGCATATTTTCTCTCAGCAAAATTAGATAACAATAACTCTGTCTTAAATTTCCTGTGAAAATTAAACAAATAATACGTGCACTTTAAAAAGGCCTAGCATAGTTCCGTGGCAGATAATAAGCATGTGCTATTCCATCTCCTTGTCTTTTGATGCTTAAAACCATGTTTCTCAAACTTTTAAAACCCATAGAAGTTTTTGTTTTCTAGTGACCTCTCACCTGGCACCCAATATGTACCAGATGAAATCAGAGCTTTCTGGTTCAAGAGGAACTGAGCTCCTGCATTTCGAGCCCTGGAGTCTTCTGTCTTCTCTTGCATCTCACATGTACCCTGCCTCCAACTCCCCTGTCTCCCTCCTCACACCCACCTCCACTGCCAGAGGTCTGCACTCTGCCTCAACAGCCCAGGACTCCAATCAAGAAATGTCGTAAACCAAAGTTTAGAAAGACAGCATGCTCAGATTTAATAGCCTGTGCAAGCGTCTTATGCACAATAACATTAGACACAATTGTGTTGGTTAAAGAGGAAAACGTAAAAATGTTCGTGTGAACCTAATGTTTTAAAATCACACGCATGCACATTATTCATTTGTCCTTTTGTGTAGAACCAATTTTTTTTAATTTAAAAAGAACAGTATTCAGTTGATTGTAATTCTTGGGGAAATATGCCTATAATTCTGTTATCCATGAAACCTAGTTTGACTTTATTTTTTTTTTTCTCCCCCCGCTAGTTTGACTTTAAAAAAGTGTACAACTCAATACGTTAAGTATATTCACCTTGCCATGAAACAGAACTTTTTTGTTTTGCAAATCTGAAAGCCTGTTCCTATTAAACAACTCCCCATCCCCACCTCCGAATGGCACTTTTTAAGGTAATACATTAAAGAGACTTGTGTAACCCTCTAAGAGAAAAATCTTTCTACTTGCATTTCTCAGGTTGTCCTCGAATGTCATTCACGTCTAATTTGAAAGCATTATTACATTATGTTTCTTTATTGTGTCTTCCTAAAGCATTCAAGTTACTTTTCTTGGAAGAAATAGGTATCATCTCTCCCTCAGATTTCTTTTTTTTTTACTTTAATCTTGTTCTATTTAATTATATTTCATATATATCAAGCTTCGCTGGTGGCTCAGATGGTAAAGAATCTGCCTGCAATGCAGGAGACTGGGTTTGATCCCTGGGTCAGGAAGATCCCTTGGAGCAGGAAATGGCAACTCACTTCAGTATTCTTGCCTGGAGAATTCCATGGACAGAGGAGCCTGGCGGGCTACAGTCCATGGGGTCTCAAAGAGTAGGACAGCACTGAGTGACTTAACACCTTCACTTTCATAATTACATTTCATATATATCAAGCACAGTTAGCTTAAGACATAAAAAGTTCTCCACTCACTCTTAGGAAATGCATTTGTTTGGAGAAGCAGTTGACAAGCACTCTAGCAAATGGCCTACAAGTCCTGGGCTGTAACATGTTATGAACATGCTATGAACACATATGAAACATATGGATAATATAGCATGTTTGTCAAATGGATATTACTGACAATGAGAAGTGAGTTGCCATTTATCTATCCAAATATCTGTCTATAATCTATAGGAATATATATATCAAATTGAAATACAAAGTTGGAGCTATGAAGTGATCATGCTGCTGTTGCACATTTTGAAAATGGTTGTATATAGTTAGCAGTATTATATAGGTCAAGTACTTTAATACTTTGCTATTATGTAATACTTTGCTATTGAAGATATCAAGAGAAGACAAACAAATTCATAGTGTGTAACCATAAACAACACAGCTTGCTTTCCTTCACGAAAAAAAAGTTTTTTTAATACTTTATTCTACTTTACAATACTCTATTGGTTTTGCCATACATTGACATGAATCAGCCACAGGTGTACACGATCTCCCAATGCCAAAGCCCCCTCCCACCTCCCACCCCACACCATCTCCCCGGATCATTCCGTACACCAGCCCCAAGCAACCTGTATCCTGTATTGAACATAGACTGGTGCTTCATTTCTTATATGATAGTATACATGTTTCAGTGCCATTCTCCCAAATCATCCCACCCTCTTCCTCTGCCTCAGAGGCCAAAAGTCTGTTCTATACTTCTGTGTCTCTATGTTGTCTCATCTACAGGGTCATCATTACTATCTTTCTAAATTCCATATATATGTGTCAGTATACTGTATTGGTGTTTTTCTTTCTGGCTTACTTCACTCTGTATGATCGGCTCCAGTTTCATCCATCTCATTAGAACTGAGTCAAATTTATTCTTTTTAAATGAATTTGAACTTATGTAGACAGTGCTATATTTAAAATGGATAACCAACAAGGACTTATTGTGTGGCACAGGTAGCTCTGTTCAA
Source organism: Madoqua kirkii (assembly GCA_006408675.1). Classification (NCBI taxonomy): domain Eukaryota; kingdom Metazoa; phylum Chordata; class Mammalia; order Artiodactyla; family Bovidae; genus Madoqua; species Madoqua kirkii. The sequence continues at coordinate 19,303 of SJYC01052937.1, read as the reverse complement.
TGTTGTGTAGCAGCCTTGAAGGGAGGGAGTGTTTGGGGAAGAATGGATACATGTATATGTATGGCTGAGTTCCTTCAAGGTTCACCTGAAACTATTACAAGATTCTTTGTTAACTGGCTATATCCCAATAGAAAATAAAAAGTTTTTTGTATGCATTTTTTTAAGTGTTTCTTGGGAATCGTACATTATCCATCATCAAAAATTGCTTCTGGGAGAGAAAGGACTTTACTGGGAGGTCTTGTTCAAATGTGATGGTAAGTCAAGCGGTCTGGGTGGGGAAGTTGGATAGAGCAAGGAGAGAAATTGTTGAGAAAATATTATGTAAAAATGGATAAAATACAGGAAACTAATATGTTTGCACATTATAGCAGGTCTAGTAAACATTTGTATAAAATATATTATCCAAGTTATAGCTCTGAGCAAGAAATAACAAAACAAAATTTTCAAGAGCTAGAAAATGCTTTAAAATTGCCCAGCTACACTCTAAAATGAACAAATCAACCAAAAGTCATCTAATTGAAAATGGAGCCATGTTCAGGAGCTACCCAGGAAGCCTGGGGGTACTATCTACCTCATTTGGGGTCTTTATTTTTGCTTGCTATTTCTTCTGCAAATTAGAAACCAGCATAGTACCTATCAATTTTTCGCACTGACTCTAACTTCCATGAATCAGGATAGCAGAAGAAAATGACAGAAAGATAATAATGCCCCACTTCTACTGGGTGGGCTCATGCCCACATCCCCCCCTACCCCAGCAGCCACTTTCAATCAAATCCAACAACAAAGGGGTGTCCAGGAGTGATGGGGGCTGGGACAAGTGAGCAGGAGAGGGAAACTGGGTGTGCATAGGTGGAGTGAGATCACTTCATGAACACACTGCTCAGGTATAATCTCCAAACAGAAATTAAGCTAACAGCAAGACTGCGAGTGTATCAAGACACAAATCAAAAGTCATGTTACTACATTTATTAATTCAGTCTTGAATTCAATTTTTACTCAAACATTTTAGAATCTCAAGTAATCTTATGATTTGAGGGTTTTGAGATGAAAGAAAACATATCTGTTATGTTCCTAAATTATACTATGAAGTTTTTTTAGATAATTCATATTTTGTGGCTTTGAGGGAAATAAGACTTATGCAAATTAATGAAATTATGTTGACAATGGAAAATTTGATGAACATGGTGCATTAAGTTAAGCAAATATTGCCTACAGTGCTCTCAGGGACAAGACTGCAACAGAAACTGTGCTTAATATTTTCTCAGCACAGCAGTCCTCAGCTTCTTCCAATGAAACTGGTAACAATTAGGAGTGAGCTTTTGCCCTGCGACTAACTGTTCCCTGTGTATCATTTGGGCATTAGGTTGAATATATATTCCCGTCACAAGGGTATCATTCATTAAATTATTGCTATATTCCACTGCTACTACTGCTGCTACTGCTGCTCCTAAGTCCCTTCAGTTGTGAACGACTCTGTGCCAACCCATAGACAAAGGGACAAGACTGCAACAGAAACTGTGCTTAATATTTTCTCAGCACAGCAGTCCTCAGCTTCTTCCAATGAAACTGGTAACAATTAGGAGTGAGCTTTTGCCCTGCGACTAACTGTTCCCTGTGTATCATTTGGGCATTAGGTTGAATATATATTCCCGTCACAAGGGTATCATTCATTAAATTATTGCTATATTCCACTGCTACTACTGCTGCTACTGCTGCTCCTAAGTCCCTTCAGTTGTGAACGACTCTGTGCCAACCCATAGACAGCAGCCCACCAGGCTCCACTGTCTCTGGGATTCTCCAGGCAAGAACACTGGAGTGGGTTGCCATTTCCTTCTCCAATGCATGACGTGAAAAGTGATAGTGAAGTCGCTCAGTCGTGTCCAACTCTTCGCCACCCCATAGACTGCAGCCCACCAGGCTCCTCCCTCCATGAATTTTCCAGGCAAGAGTACTGGAGTGGGGATACTCCACTACTATGCTCATTAAATTATTGCTATACTCCTTTCTCTGTGGCAGAGAGGGTTTTAAGAGTGGTTATTTAAATACTTAACACGCTAGGTAATTGGTTGTTTATGGAGTTGTCTTGTGTGTATTTTGGTCACTGATGCTCACACCTATATGTTCCTCACTCACCCTCAAAACCAACAGTTCTTAGCACCCTCTCTGTGCCCTGAAGAATGCTACTTTCAGAGGAATAAAGTTGAAAATAATATGTTCCTTGATCTTAAGAAGCTGCAGAGTTCTGTGAGATACAGACCCCAAATTACAAAGCATATCATAAATGCTATCTTTTATTTTAATTATGGTAAAATACACATAATAGAAAATTTACCTACTTAAATATTTTTCAGTGATTATAATGCTAAGTATATTCCACTGATGTACAACCAACCCCCAGAATGTATTTTCCCTTGTAAAACTGAAATTCTGTACCCATTAAAAATTAATTCTCCATTCCCTTCCCTCACTCCCTGGAAACCACCATTCTACTTCCTGTCTTTATGAATTTGACTGCTCTAGGAGTCCTATATAAATAGAATCATACAGCATTGTGTCTAGGCTGTTTCACATGCCATGAGGTCCACAGGGTTCATCCAAGGTCAGAATTTTTTCTTTTTTTAAGGCTGAATATTATTTCATTGTAAGTATATACCACATTTGCTTATTCATTCATCTGTCACTTTCATCATGGACACTAGGGTTGCTTCTAACTTTTGGGTACATGAACACAGGTGTACCATTAGCCCTATTTTTTTAAATTTTGTATTGAAGGATAACTGCTTTACAATATTGTGTTGGTTTCTGCCAAATATCAACATAAATCAGCTATAGGTATTATTAATCCATAGGTATACTTATGCATACCATTAGCTCTATTTTAAAAGAATATACTGGATCTTCCGGTCCATGAACATGGTATATTTCTCCATCTATTAGTGTCCTCTTTGATTTCTTTCATCAGTGTTTTATAGTTTTTGATACATAGGTCTTTAGTTTCTTTAGGTAGGTATATTCCTAAGTATTTTATTCTTTTCGTTGCAATGGATTCCTATAACTACTTTCTACCTTTATAATCTGAAAAGTGATGGTACCCAGCCAAACATATATATGTCATATATGTATTTATTTTCTCTTAGAATATTACAATCATTGGTATCCTTTAAGAAAATCCAAAACATGAAATAATCTCTAGTTTTGATACAAATAAATTTCTCTGAACACACAGAGCCAACTATAGTTGGCTTATCTCATTTCCAAACTTACCTGTCTTATTAGTTCCTTTTATCATATTCCATTTGTTTCTTTTCTAACACATATATCTATAGGGTCTTGGAAGACAATAGAGATCTGTGCCCCTCACCCACCCTTGACTACTCTAACATGTAATACGTGTTAATAAAAAGGCATTTAAATACACTTTTAGTTGCAATGGTGAACGGAATTGTTTCCTTAATTTCTTTTTCTATTTTCTCATTATTAGTGTATAGGAATGCAAGGGATTTCTGAGTGTTTATTTTATATCCTGCCACTTTACTAAATTCATTGATTAGCTCTAGTAGTTTTCTGGTCGAGTCTTTAGGATTTTCTATGTAGAGGATCATGTCATCTGCAAACAGTGAAAGTTTTACTTCTTCTTTTCTAATTTGGATTCCTTTTATTTCTTTTTCTGCTCTGATTGCTGTGGCCAAAACTTCCAGAACTATATTGAATAGTAGTGGTGAAAGTGGGCACCCTTGTCTTGTTCCTGACTTTAGGGGAAATGCTTTCAGTTTTTCACCATTGAGAAATAGTGTATACGCTGTTGTATATTTTCTTTCTTTCCTTTTTTCTTTGTTTCAAAGCAAAAAACAAACCCACTGAGACAGCCATGGAGCTCAGTGCTCAGCAAAAATGAACTCACTTCCCTGACCTCAGACTATAGCACAAAGTAACAGTAATCAAGGCAACGTGGTACTGGATTTGTCTATTTTGAGGGGCTCCAAAATCACTGCAAATGGTGACTGCAACCATAAATTTAAAAGACGCTTGCTCCTTGGAAGAAAAACTATGACTAACATAAACAGCATATCAAAAAGCAGAGACATCACTTTGCCAACAAAGGTCCATCTAGTCAAAGCTATGCTTTTCCAGCAGTCATTTATGGATGTGAGAGTTAGACTATAAAGAAAGCTGGATGCTGAAGAACTGATGCTTTTGAACTGTGGTTTTGGAGAAGACTCTTAAGAGTCCTTGGACTGCAAGGAGATCCAACCAGTCAACCCTAAAGGTAATCAGTCCTGAATATTCATGGGAAGGACTGATGCTGAAGCTGAAACTCTAATACTTCAGCCAGTTGATGTGAAGAGCTGACTTATTGGAAAAGACCCTGAAGCTGGGAAATATTGAAGGCAGGAGAAGAAGGGTATGACAGAGGATGAGATGGTTCGATGGCATCACCGACTTGATGGACATGAATTTGAGCAAGCTCTGGGAGTTGGTGATGGACAGGGAAGCTGGAGTGCTGCAGCCCATGGATCCCAAAATAGGACACAAATGAGCTGAACTGAATTGAACTGAACTGAACTGATGGTACAGGAACAAAAATAGAAACAGAGATCAACAGAAAAGGATACAACACTCAGAGAGAAACTCATACATGTATGATTACCTAATCTCTGACAAGGGAGGCAAAAATAACACAGTGTAGGAGAGACAGTCTCTTCAACTAATGAGGTTGAGAAAACTGGACAGCTAGATGTAAACGAATGAAATAAGAACATACGCTAACACCCCAAGCAAAAGTAAACTCAAAATGGATTTAAGACCTAAATATAAGGCTGAATACTATAAAACTCTTATAGTAAAATGTAGGCAGAACATTCCTTGACATAAATTGCAGCAGGATCTTTTTCAGTCCAGCTTCTTGACATACACAGTTGTACACAACTCTTTGAGACCCCATGGACTGTGGCCCACCAGGCTCCTCTGTCCAGGGAATTTTCCAGGCAAGAATATTGGAGTGGGTTGCTATTTCCTACTCCAGGCAATCTTCCCAATCCAGGATCAAACCTACATCTCTTACGTCTCCTGCACTGGCAGGCAAATTCCTTACCACTAGTGCCAGCTTCTGTTGTAATGAAAACAAAAGCAAAAATAAATAAATGGAGCCTAATTAAACTTGAAAAGCTTTTGCATAGCAAAGGAAATCATAAACAAAATGAAAAAAAAAAAAACCTCAGAATGGGAGAAAATATTTACAAATGAAGAAACCAATAAGGGATTAATCTCCAAAATATACAAACAGCACATGGAAGTCAATATAAAAAAATAAATAAATGCGAGGAAGATCTAAATAGACATTTCTGCAAAGAAGACATTCAAATGGTTAAAAAAACACATGAAATGATGATCAACACCACTAATTATTAGAGAGATGCAAATGATAAACTCAGTGAGGTATCACATTTCGATAGAATGGTCATCATCAAAAAAATCTAAAAACAATAAATGCTGGAGACACGGTGGAGAAAGGAAGCCTGCTGCACCATTATAAAGAATGTAAATGAGTATAGCCACTATGGAGAATGATATAGAGTTTCCTTAAAAAGACAACAAATTCCCATATGATCCAGCAATCCCATTCCTGGGCATATATACGTATATATATATATAATAATAACTCAAAAATATACATGCACCCAATATTCATTGCAGCCGTGTTTAAATTAGCCAGGACATGGAAGCAAACTGTCCTTAAACAGAGGAATGGGTAAAGAACATGTGGTACAAACATAGAATGGAATGGTACTTAGCCTTGAAAAGGATAAAACAATGCCATTTGTAGCAACATGGCTGGACCTAGAGATCATCATACCCTGTGAAGTAAGTCAGGCAAAAGAAGATAAACATCATGTAATATCATTTATATGTGGAATTTCAAAATAGAACATGTGGTACACACATAGAATGGAATGGTACTTAGCCTTGAAAAGGATAAAACAATGCCATTTGTAGCAACATGGCTGGACCTAGAGATCATCATACCCTGTGAAGTAAGTCAGGCAAAAGAAGATAAACATCATGTAATATCATTTATATGTGGAATTTCAAAATAGGGATACACACAAACATATCTAAAAATCAGAAATAGAGTTATAGTTTTAGAAAACAAGCTTACAGTTACCAAAGGGAAAGAAGAGTGAGAGATAAATTAGGAAATTGAGGTTGGCATAAATGCACTGTGTTCAGTCGCTCAGCCGTGTCTGACTCTTTGCAACCCGACGGACTGTGGCCCACCAGGCTCCTCTGTCCATGGAGTTCTCCAGGCAAGAATACTGGAGTGGGTTACCATGCCCTCCTCCAAGGGATCTTCCTGACCCAGGGATCAAACCCAGGTCTCCTGCATTGCAGACAGATTATTTGCTATCTGGGCCACCAGGGAAGCACTATTATATATAAAATAGATAATTAATAAGGACCTACTTTTTAGCATAAGGAACTCTATTCAATATTCTGTAATGGTGTGTATGGCAAAGTAATCTAAAAAAGAGTTATATACATATATAACTGATTCACTTGCTGTACACCTGAAACTAACCAACATTATAAATCAACTCTGCCTGAATTGAAGTCAAACAAACAAACTAAATCCCAAAATGAAAACTCCTCCAAACCTCATATATACAGAGAATAAGAAACAGAGTGTGTGGCGGGGAGAGAGGAGAGCAAAATTGGTGAAGGAGGTCAAAAGGTACAAACTTCCACTTATAAAGTAAGTAAATCATGGGGATGAAGGTACAACTGAACACTGTATTGAATATTTGCAACTTGCTATGAGACTAGGGAGAGTTCTTGTCACAAGGAATAAAAATGTAACTATGATGACAAATATTATATTTCTTGAAATCATTTTGCAATATGTAAATATGTAAATATTGACTTATGTTGTATGTTTGAAACTAGTATAATGTTATTATATGCTGTTGTTCAGTCACCCACTGATGTCTTATTCGTTGTGACCCCATGGACTGCAGCACACCAGGCCTCCCTATCCTTCACCATCTCTCGAAGTTTGCCCAAGTTCATGTCCATTGCATCAGTGATGCCATCCAGCCGTTTCATCCTCTGAATCCCTCTTCTCCTTCTGCCCTCAATCTTTCCCAACATCAGAGACTTTTCCAATGAGTTGGCTCTTCGCGTCAGATGACCGAATTCCTGGAGTTTCGGCTTTAGTATCAGTCCTTCCAATGAGTATTCAGGGTTGATTTCCTAACTTAAGATTGACTGGTTTAATTTCCTTGTTGTCCAAGGAACTCTCAGGAGTCTTCTCCAGCACCACAGTTTCAAGGTATCAATTCTTTGGCATTCTGCCTTCTTTACAGTCCAACTCTCACAACCATGTGTGACCACTGGGAAGACCAGAGCCTTGACTATACAGAGCTTTGTTGGCAGAGTAATGTCTCTGTTTTTCAACATACTGTCTAGGTTTGTCATGGTTTTCCTGCCAGGAAGTAATCATCTTCTGATTTCGTGGCTGCAGTCAACATCCTTAGTGATTTTAGAGCCCAAGAAGAGGAAATCTGTCACTACTTCCACATTTCCCCCTTCTATTTGCCATGAAGTAATGGGGCCGGATGCCATGATCTTAGTTTTTATTTTTTAATATTTAGTCATAAGCCAGAACTTCCACTCTCCTCCTTCACCCTCATCAAGAAGCTCTTTAGTTCCTCTGCTTTTTGTTATTAGAGTGATATCATCTGCATATCTGAGGTTGTTGATGTTTCCCCTGTCTATCTTGATTCCAGCTTGTGACTCATCCAGCCTGGCATTTCTCATGATGTGCTCAGTGTATAGTTTAAACAAACAGGGTGACAGCAGGCAGCCCTGTCATACTCTTCTCAGTCTTGAACCAATCAGCTGTTCCACACAGTATTGTAACTGTTGGGTCTTAATCCGCATACAGGTTTCTCAGGAGACAGGAAGATGGTCCGGTGTTCCTATGTCTTTAAGAGCTTTCCACAGTTTGTTATGATTCATACAGTCAAAGGCTTTAGCAAAGTCAATGGAACAGAGGCAGATGTTTTTCTGAAATTCCCTTGTTTTCTCTATGATCCAACAAATGTTGGCAGTTTGATCTCTGGTTCCTCTGCCTTTTCTAAACCCAGCTTGGACATCTGGAATTTCTTGGTTCACATAATGCTGAAGCTTAGCATGCAAGATTTTAAGCATGGGAGATGAGTGAAATTATCCCATTGTTAGAACATTCTTTAGTACAACCCTTCTTGGGAACTGGAATGAGGACTGACCTTTCCCAGTCCTGTGGCCACTGCTGAGTCTTCTAGGTTTGCTGACATATTGAATGCAACACCTTGATAGCATCATCCTTTAGAGTTTTGAATAACTCTGCTGGAATTCCAACTCTCACATCCATACATGACTACTGGCAAAATCATAGCTTTGACTACATGGACCTCTGCTGGCAAAGGAATGTCTCTGCTTTTTAATATGCTGTCTAGGTTGGTCATAACTTTTCTTTCAAGGAGCAAGCATCTTTTAATTTCATGGCTGCAGTCACCTTCTGCAGTGATTTTGGAGAACTGGACTATAAAGAAAGCTGAGTGCCAAAGAACTGATGCTTTTGAATTGTGGTGTTGGAGAAGACTCTTGAGAGTTCCTTGGACTGCAAGGAGATCCAACCAGTCCATCCTAAAGGTCCTGAATATTCATTGGAAGGACTGATGCTGAAGCTGAAGTTCCAATACTTTGGCCACCTGATGCAAAGAACTGACTCATTGGAAAGGACCCTGATGCTGGGAAAGATTGAAGGCAGGAGGAGAAGGGGATGACAGAGAATGAGATGGTTGGGTGGCATCACTGACTTGATGGACAGAAGTTTGAGCAAGCTCCAGGAGCTGGTGATGGACAGGGAATCCTGGCGTGCTGCAGTCTGCGGAGTCGCAAAGAGTCAGACATGACTGGACGAGTGAACTGAACTGAACTGGAATCCTATCGCATCCACTAGCTTTATTAACTTCAGTGCTTCCTAAGGCCCACTTGACTTCATGATCCAGAATGTCTGGCTCTGGGTGACTAACCACACCATTGTAGTAATCTGGTTCATTGAGAACTTTTTTTGTACAGTTCTTCTCTGCATTCTTTCCATCTCTTCTTAATCTCTTCAGTGTCTAATAGGTTTCTCCCCTTCACAGGTCACTGTCTTGTCATGGTTAAGGGGCTTGCCTAGCCCAGTGAAGCTATGAACTATACCGTGTAGGGCCACCCAGGATGGATGGATCATAGTGGAGACTTCTGACAATACATGATCCACTGGAGGAGGGAATGGCAAACTACCCCAGTTTACTTGCTACGAGAACCTCATGAACTGTGTAAAAGGACAATGTCAATTATATCTCAATAGAAAATAAAGGATCTCAATTATACATTAAAAACAAATAAAATCAGTTATGTCTTTCACTGTATTAGTGAAGCAAAAAGAAAAGAAAAAAATTTTAAAATGTAATATAATAATTTCAATAGATGTAAACCATTCAAAGCATATTTTTTAAAAAAAACTTTAGCAAATTAAGAATATGAGGGCATCCTCATAAACTGACCTCAGGCTTTATCAATAGCATCCACAAATAAACCCTAAAGAACAAGAGTAAAACAGTAAGAAGCTACAGTTAGCATCACACTTAATGGTTTTTAAAAATGCAATGCTCTCTCTTTAAAACTGACAAAAAGCAAGAATATTTCTTTCACCCTTTTTCTCCCCACTATAAGTCCCAGAAAGTGCACTAAGTTAAATAAATAAAAGGCATATTCGAAAAGAAACCATAAATTTTCTTCATTCATACTCTTCTCTATAGAAAGTCCTAAAGAATACACAGAGACACCTTCAAGGAAGATTAAATGAGCTTAGCATTGTTGTAGGGTACAAGGTCAATATACAAATTTGACTGCATTTCCATTTAATATTTTTAAAAATAAAAGGAAATTGAAAATTAAAAAAAGATTAGTTATAATAGCCTAAAATATGAAATACTTAGGGGTGAATTCAAGGAAACATAGATTTTTTATTTCTTCAGTTGTGTATTAATCTTTGTTCACTCATGTATTTACACAAGGTATTAATAGACTTCTAGAAGTGGACTTCCTAAAGCAGAGGTTGAGCACATTTTAAAGTTTTGATGGTTTCAGCCCAAGTGCCATTTATAAACACAAATCGCTAATATCAAATTCTACCAGTATATGTGAGAGTCACTCCTTCACGCTGCTGCCAACATTGAATTAACAGTGCAATACTTTAATGGTCTTTACAAATATGAGTGTTATTGGTTGAATTGTACCTCCTCAAAATCAACATGCTGATGCTCTCTCAGTAACTCAGAATATGACTTGGCTAGGAATATTAATAGAGTTGTTCCAGATATAATTGGTTAAGATGAAGTCAAACTGGAGTAGGATGGTGTCCTAAGCCAACATGACTGCTGTCCATATAAAAAGGAGAAATTTAGGTTCAGACACACACACAGGGACAGCAAGGAAACGTGACGGCAGAGGTGAAGGTGGTGAACGGGGCCAGAGAATACCAAAGGGTCACAACAAATCAGCAGACGATGAGGGAGAAGCATGGATAGACTCTGTCTCAGGGCTCTCAGAGGGAACCAAACTCAATAGCTTGATCTTTGACTTCCGTCTTCTAGAACTGTGAGCCAGGACATTTCTGTTTCAACTGCTATATTGCGATCCTTTATTACTGCAGCCCAGGAAACTAATACAATGAATGAAATATTTTCCTACAAGTATTAGTTAAGCTTCTTTTGAAATGTCATTTCCATGAGTACTTCTTGTCTTACTATCACCCATGTATATCATTTCCACTGATACGCATCTTAACTCTTTTTGACAAAAGCTGTTCTTAGCTTTAATAGTTCATTAGAGTAGCCTGGATTTTGAGACAAGGTTGCTGGTCATTTGAAGACAAAAAAAATTCTAGTTGCATTTTTACCTCTTTCTTCCAAATATGTATACCCTACGCTCTTATTCAGAAAGCACTTGCCACAACTGTAGTTATTTGTGTGTGTTTTTTTTCCTTCTGTTCATCAGCTTCATGGTGGTAGCAACTGGGTCTGTTTTTTTTAGCACGATATTCACAGTGCATAACAAACTGCCTGATACACCACAGGCATGCAAAGATATTTGCAAATTTAATAAAACACCAAGAAAGAAACCATTGCATTTGTTGGTGTTCCTGAGAGCTCAGGAGCACCAACAAATTGCAGAGAGTTATGTAACTGGAGTTCAAGTTTTGTTCCAATTATTCTAGTTTATAGAATAAAAATAAAGTCTAAAATATATAGAATGTCTAGCTGAGAATATAAATCTCAACCCATATTGATAACATTCATAGTTTCTGAGTAAAGAAAAAGCAGGAAATGAACCCCAATTTTTCTTCATATATTACCAAACTTCTACAGTAAAACAGAAAATTTTATCAAATAAAAATATATTGTTTTTATTTTTAATTAAATATTAGAGATTTATCTTCTGCATAAGCTGCTATTTCCATTTTCTAGGGAATCATGAACTGTTTCTCTGTCTTGAAGGGTATTTCAAAGCAGTGACCTTAGTGTATATTTCCCTTGGGGTAAATAGCATGCATTCAGGATTAGTTTTGTTCATTCCACAGAGTTGAGTTCAGTACCACACCTACCACAATATTCAATAGCACAAACTAATGAAAAGAGTATTGAGAAATAATATGAAGATCAGATGAAACCACCTAAGAGTGTGACAAAGTATACCATATGCTGCAGTTTCCGTTAGCTCCTTGAAAATGCCAGGAATGTGACGCCAGGATGAGATTGCCAGACCTTTCATACGCCAATTCTTGGAATATAAATTTAGGGTGGTGTGTGGATGGGAAGGACTACCTGTCTATCACAATAATTATTTCAAAATGACTGCAAAGTCATTATTAGGAAAACAGCAATACCAATGATTCTAACATCTAAAGGTTTTCTTCCCAAACCAAACAAACAATGTTTTCAATATTTACAGTAGGATAGTATTCCATTTTCTTTTCAAAATCATCTAGCAAAAGATTCTTACTTTCAAAGCACAATACTATTTTTTTGCAGAGGAAATTGTACTCTGTCTAATGTCTGCTTTTCACATTTATAACTTGCTGTAAAAGGAATACTTTTAGAACAGGTTGGTAACAACAGACATATTATTGGAGAATCTAGGTCCAAGTTTTAATGGATAATTGAAAGGCTGATTATTTTAGAGGATAGGTAGTGTTTATTATGTACAGATGGCTCATTGCAGCTCATTTTACAATGCGTTCATTCTTAATTGTGGCAGAATTTGTCCTGCTGCTATCTGTCAAATGATTTAAAATGATACCAAAAGACTTTTGTTTCATCCAAGGGATCAAAATACGACTCAAAAATGCTTTGAGCACACTATGATTTGAATCCAACCTAATATATCCTAATTATGGTAGAATTTTTTTCAAAGCAGGAATATATAAATAATTATGTTCATCTATTCAAAGTAAGCTGGTATTTATATAATGTCACAATATATTTAGGGAAGAAACAGATGTAAGCAATATTTCTTCCTGATAACTACATTCTAATTTGGCCAGATATAAAAGTAAATTCTACTCTTGGAATCTGATTGCTTTTAACATTGTAGGGAATAATTATTGGTGCAATTATGACTTCTCAAAGAAACCACAGTTGTCTGTTGCTGCAATACTTTCCCCCTGATTGTGTGTATCTTGGGATAGGTGAATGAAATATTTCATCATAACTTGGCTTTGTGCCACATACAATAATGATTAAATTTGAAGGCAGTGAAGAACTTATAAGCATTAATTTTAATGGAATCCAGTAAGGGATGGAATTGTTAATTTCGCTGAAGGTCATGGGCTTGCTATCATTAAACAGAGCTTCCTAGAAGTATACTAGAATAACAAATGAAGGAAATAACCATTAAAAGTAGTAATATAGAAGGAGCCAGTATCAAAAAGAAAGATAAAGCACAAGTATGACAACAGTTTACTTCAGTTTATATCGCAGTGGGCAAAATCAAGGTTATCTTTAAACTTCAAATGACTTTAAAATGTATTTTGTAAAATATTTAAGAAAATGGCAGGAATTAAAAAACCCAAATTTCTCTGCTGAAATGATGAACACTGAGTCTCTATAAGCTGACAAATGAGAATAACTGTGACACTTTGTTGATTGAATTGTCTTTAAAACTTTCTAGATAAGAAAACTAATAATTTTAGTGTTAAAATGTGGGATTGCATTTATTTCATTTACTTTCTCTGTTTTCACCTAACTTATAAATCTGAAAATGTAAGACATATTTTTCCAATATTATTAAGTACATAATATGATAGAACTTTATTTATTAGAAGGGAAATATTTGAGTGAAAATTAAATTCAGAATAAAGAAGTCAATTAATTCAGTGTAAATCAAATTATTTTTTGTGGTTAGATCATCCATAGTCTTTCTCAGACCTCTACTTCCTTTCCCTAGTGGGTTACATTGTCATATTGATGTACGAGATCTATACCCTTGGATTTAGTCTGGTTTTTAATAAGGATGTTAGTGTCTTATGAGACTCCTACTAAGGTTTTGGGAGACACTCCTGAAAGAATAGATGTTGAAATTAAATGGCTTCCCTGATGGCTATAAACATGGTGCATAAATTCTGATACAAGATAGAAACCAACAGGACATTACTAGCTAAGGTTACTAAGATCCTTCTGAAGGATATGGGTCAAAATAACAGACGAGTATCCATCACTGCCACATTCCCAGGAATTAATGGACAGTGCTTACTGATAGTTTTATAACTTTACCTTTGTCGTGGTTTCCATGTTGCTCTCAAGGTTGAAGGAATTCTATTACTTATCAAATACTCTACAGGAGAAAATGTTTGCTGGATTGTGTACAAAAAGATTATATCAATGAATATATTTTTTCTTTCAGAACACATAGAACTTTTTAAAAAATTGAATTTATGCATTTTTCATGATATATGAGCATATGCTATATTTTAAAAGTAATTTTTGTAGTTATTTAGGTATGATGAATATTGCTATTATTTTTATTTTTAGTTTCTTTTGTCTGAAAACATAGCAGGTTGGAAATAAAGACCAATCATGAGATTCAAGTAAAATCTAATTTTTTTCAATTATGATTTCCTTATCTTTTATATTTTAGTACATGGTAAAGAAACTAATTTTTAAATTTATAGTGACAAGCTTAGAATCTTGGTAAAACCTCGATCGATGTTTTCTAAGTTCTATTCTACTTAATTCCATTTTTAATTTCAAAATTCCAAAAATATAGGGAACTTTTCTTTGATGTGAGTTGAAAACCTCCATCCGGAATATGGCCTTTGGAAAAAACAATTTTTAATCAATTAGTAGAACCGTGTACAAGACTTTTATCAAGTGCAATTATTGTGTTGTACTAAGAAGGCATATGTGAACTGTAAACTTCCAGATGTTCAAGCTGCTTTTAGAAAAGGCAGAGGAACCAGAGATCAAATTGCCAACATCCACTGGATCATGGAGAAAGCAAGAGAGTTCCAGAAAAATATCTATTTCTGCTTTATCGACTATGCCAAAGCCTTTGACTCTATGGATCACAATAAACGGGAAAATTCTTCAAGAGATAGGAATACCAGACCACCTGACCTGCCTCTTGAGAAATCTGTATGCAGGTCAGGAAGCAACAGTTAGAACTGGACATGGAACAATAGACTGGTTCCAAATAGGAAAAGGAGTACGTCAAGGCTGTATATTGTCACCCTGCTTATTTAACTTCTATGCAGAGTACATCATGAGAAATGCTGGCCTGGAAGAAACACAAGCTGGAATCAAGATTGCTGGGAGAAATATCAATAACCTCAGATATGCAGATGACACCAACCTTATGGTAGAAAGTGAAGAGGAACTAAAAAGTCTCTTGAAAGTGAAAGAAGAGAGTGAAAAAGTTTGCTTAAAACTCACCATTCAGAAAACTAAGATCATGGCATCTGGTCCCATCACTTCATGGCAAATAGATAGGGAAACAGTAGAAACAGTGGCTGACTTTATTTTTTGGGCTCCAAAATCACTGCAGATGGTGACTGCAGCCATGAAATTAAAAGATGTGTACTCCTTAGAAGGAAACTTGTGACCAACCTAGATAGTATATTCAAAAGCAGAGACATTACTTTGCCAACAAAGGTCCGTCTAGTCAAGGCTATGGTTTTCCCAGTGGTCATGTATGGATGTGAGAGCTGGACTATAAAAAAAGCTGAGCGCTGAAGAATTGATGGTTTTGAACTGCGGTGTTGGAGAAGACTTGAGAGTTCCTTGGATTGCAAGGAGTTTCAACCAGTCCATCCTAAAGGAGATCAGTCTTGAGTGTTCATTAGAAGGACTGATGTTGAAGTTGAAACTCCAATACTTTGGCCACCTGATTCTAAGAGCTGATTCATTTGCAAACACCCTGATGCTGGGAAAGACTGAAAGCAGGAGGAGAAGGGGACGACAGAGGATGAGATGGTTGGATGGCATCACTGACTCAATGGACGAGTTTGAGTAAACTACAGGAGTTGGTGATGGACAAGGAGGCCTGGTGTGCTGCAGTCCATGGGGTCACAAGCAGTCGGACATGACTGAGAGACTGAACTGAAGAAGGCGATCAAAACTTTAAATGCAATGGAGAAGCATATAAAACCATGACAATAAACTTTGTAAAGAATTACAAGTAATTTTGTGAATACTTAGGTAAGTTGGAAATTTATTCTAATATTCTCTCTTCAACATATTGCATGTACAATTAATTATTAAGTTAGAGATTTTTAAAGGATGGACACTTGTTAAGATTTAAAAGCATAAATATTAAAATTTAGACAACTTAGTAATCAGACACGTTAAGTAGAAAAAAGAAAGAGGAAGAAAACAGACAAAAATTCCCTCTTTAAACAAAGAGCTTTCTTTCTAAATGGAACTACCAACTGTGTCCCTCAAAAGCACAGTCCAGAATCTCTGATATTATGTTTGCAAACAGTTTAATAGTATTGCTATGAGTACTGTCTTCATTCCTTTATGTAATAATGGCTATTATTTATGGGGCACTTAATACGTGCTGTGTTCTTATGAGCTAATTATTATTATCTTTATCTTATGGTTAAAAAAGAGAGAGAGAGAGAGACTAGACAATATTGTGTTCTTAATTTTCCTCCAAAAATTAGGTCTAGTAAATTTGAGTTAAATTTAATTTGTTACAAACTTAAGCATTTTAATCTTCTCCTTAGCTATATGCTTAGTTTGTCAAAGTTTTAAGAATTGATTTAAAAGTACAAGATATTGAATCATTCATAAGGGAAGAAATGTTTTTAAAATTTGATACTATACCAATGTTTCAAATATTCTATTTGTCACTTAGTTTTTCAGACAGTAAGTATATGCCATTATACAGCCATCATGCTATAACTACAAATAACAGTTCAGTTTTACAGATGAAGAATATAAGGTACAACTAAATTAGGTAATAGCTGTGTTCACCAGCCACTAGAACGTGTTGGGAGTTTTGGGCGTAACCGGACCATTCCCTTCTCCTGGGGAATCTTCCCAATTCAGGGAGCGAACCCAAGTCTCCTGCACTGCAGGCAGTTTCTTTACATTTAAACCACCAGGGACGCCCCTAACACACAGCAGATCTCTTTATCCAGCCACTAGTATCTTCTGGAACCTTGAAGGTAACTTTACTTGCAGGAATATGACTCTGTCAAGTTTAAACCCTATTCCCATTCCCTATCAGATGTGCATTCCACTATCAAGAGAAGGTAAAGGGAAATATACACTGGTCCTGCAAACTAAGAAGGATTACTTGATGATTCTTACTTAAATACTATTGTATTTAAATAATACTAGGCAGAATAGGATGAAGGAAGCCATAGAGAAATGACATATAGGTCACTCCTGAAAAGAGTATGCTGAAGTATTCCCAATGAATATGGTGCTGTGAATGAAGCTACAAAGCACCAGTAGATGCAAACAGCCTTGCTAAGAACTGGAAAACAAAGTAGATTTCCCTAGCATCAATTGTACGGTTCCCGCCCTAATCTTCCAAGCCTACTTGCAGAAATGAATCATTGCCACGTTTTACCTTTATTTTCTTAATTTAAATTTGGAGTCCCTCTAAGAACTTGTGGAGTTGCAAAATGTAAATCTGTACGAAACAGTAAACAATGATAAAACTTTAATCCTGATCAACATAGTACCATGACATAGAGATAAAAATTACTAGACATGTAAGAGTAAATTGGTAGAAATACAGAGTAAGAAATTTAACAAATGTTAATAGATCAATTACAAATCAACTATATCTGTAATGACATTAAGAAATGGAAAAAATCTTAGAAAATCATAGCCTTCTAAAACTGAATCAGGAAGAAACAGAAAATCTGAATAAATCAATCACAAACATGGAAATTGAAACTGTAATCAAAAATCTTCCAACAATCAAAAGCCCAGGATCAGATGAGCTTCACATGTGAATTCTATCAAAAATTTAGAGAAGAGCTAACATCTATCCTACTCAAACTCTTCTAGAAAAATGCAAACTCATTCTATGAGGTTACCAACACCTTGATAACAAAACCAGACGAAGATGTCACAAAAAAGAACTACAGGCCAATATCACTGAAAAACATAGATGCAAAAATCCTCAACAAAATTCTAGCAAACAGAATCCAACAACATATTAAAAAGATTATACATCACGACCAAGTGGGCTCTATCCCAGGGATGCAAGGATTCTTCAGTATTCTCAAATCAATCAATCTGGTACACCATATTAATAAACTGAAAGATAAAAACCATATGATTATCTCAATAGATGCAGAGAAAGCCTTAGACAAAATTCAACAGCCATTTATAATAAAACCTCTCCAGAAAGTAGAAGGAACATATCTTAACATAATAAAAGCCATATACAACAGACCCACAGCAAATTTATCCTCAATGGTGAAATATTGAAAGCATTTTCCCTGAAGTCAGGAACAAGACAAGGGTGCCCACTCTCACCCCTACTATTCAACACAACTTTGGAAGTTCCAGCCACAGCAACCAGAGAAGAAAAAGAAATAAAAGGAATCCAGATTGGTAAAGAAGTAAGACTCTCACTGTTTGCAGATGACATGATCCTCTACATAGAAAACCCTAAAGATACCACCAGAAAATCAGTAGAGCTAATGAGTGAAGATAGTAAAGCTGCAGAGTATAAAATTAATACATAGAAGTCCCTTGCATTCCTATACACTAACAATGAGAACAAAGAAAGAGAAACTAATGAAGCAATCCCATTCACCACTGCAACAAAAAGTATAAAATATGAATAAATTTACCTAAAGAAACAAAAGACCTATATAAAACCTATAAGAAAAGACCTATAAAACCTAAAACCAACTAAAGACCTGTGGAAAACTGTAACACAGTGATGGAAGAAATCAAAGATGACACAAACAGGTGGAGAAATACACCATGTTTGTGGATTGGAAAATGAGTATACTACCCAAAGCAATCTATAGATTTAACACAATCCCTGTCAAGCCACCAGTGATATTTTTCACAGAACTAGAACAAATAATTTCACAATTTGTATGGAAACAAACAAACAAAAAAACCTCAAATAGCCAAAGCAATCTTGAGAAAGAAGAATGGAACTGGAAGAATTAACCTTCCTGACTTCAGAAAACTTACTCCTATATTACAGTCTATACTACAAAGCTACGGTCCTATACTGCAAAGCTACAGTTGTCAAGACAGTATGGTCCCAGCACAAAGACAAATATAGATCAATAGAACAAAATAGAAAGCCCAGAGATAAACACATGCACCTATCACTAATGACAGTAACAATAAAAACATATGAAAAATATAGTTTATATTTGAATGAGGTACATCATGAAAATAGAAAGTAAGCATACTTTTTGTATTCTAAGAACAAGTAAAACTAATTTATAAAACATAAACTAATAATTACATATCTGAATAATCAATTATACCCATAATAACAATCTAAAAATTACATAAAGCTGTTAATTGGGCTGCTTTTTTCTGAAAATAATGATAAAGATGATATGAAAAATCTGCACAACAACAAATGGAACATGAGCTCTTTTGAGATGAAAAACCTGACCTGCCTCTTGAGAAACCTATATGCAGGTCAGGAAGCAACAGTTAGAACTGGACATAGAACAACAGACTGGTTCCAAATAGGAAAAGGAGTACGTCAAGGC